>JABMBR010006297.1:0-10756 GCA_018881525.1 Meteorus sp. PSUC_FEM 10030008
ATAAACTTGAATGACGCACTTTCTTCTAATACTTTTCTCTCCCAAAATATTCCTTAGACGCTCGTAGACAATGTCTATTAGACATACAGAATAGTTTGTTGGCTTTCCGCAGAGGCGTGATTATTGCACTCCGTCTTCTTTACACTCATAAAGCATACGTGCTTATTCACTCGCGCTTACGGAAAATTTACTATGTAACATTGTACTTTTCGATAATGCGAAGTGCATTCTGTAGGAGCCAGCATTGAAATGATTCATATGTCACATTGTAAAATTCATTTTTGCTATTCATTACAGGGATCATTTGTAAGAATAACTATGTTTCAATTGTAAAAAATCATGAGTAAATTATAATTTTTGGGATATACAAATATAAAAGTGAAGGTATTGAGAGTATAGTCCTGGATTATTATGTTACTACAGTAATTTTTATATTAATTTCTCAGCCCGCCGGGCGAAAAACGGCACTTTTTCTCCCGCTGCGCGAAAAAAAATTTCCGTTTTTCGCCTTCGGCGGACTGAAAAATAGTATTGTCACCTCGGGAAGTAAATAAGAAAGCCTCAGATCACATGTTTGTCGACCTCGGCTTCGCCTCGGACGACAATTTACATGTGATCTCAGACATTTCTTACTTTACCTCCCTAGGTGGGAAATATACTATTTTCTCCGTGTACCTCTTTGAACTAACTTCACATAAAATTGTGATAATCGGAATGTACAGCTGTATTGATATTACAGTTGATAACGATATTTTTGCTTTTTTTCACACATATCATTCGTGTGGTTGTAAACTCTTTATGAGTAGCAGTCTGATTGCGAGGTAATGAAAGTTATTTCTACGTATCTGAAAAGTTGTCGTTCGACTCTTCTTTCCCGTTCACTGGATTTCATTTTTGAGTGAGCATTGAATATTTCTATAATGTGGCATAAAGACGGAATTCTCCATAAAGTTGTTTGGTGTTGGACCATTTTCAATGTGTGCATTGAAATATCGTCGGTAAGATTTTTTCAGTATTCTGTCGCGCATTTTGTCTCGTGATTGCGAGGTAAAAGTACTTTCATAATTGATATTTGAGCGAATTTATCGATTACTCTCACTTCTTGTTGTTATTGCAAAAATTTGCGAATTCATCATGTATATCAACATTAGTGCACCCCAGACGCATCTGGGATTTACACCATGACTGGATTTCAAGAAGCATATTTATTCAGTTAGGAAATTGTTAAATCGTAAGGGAATTTATGCGCAGTGACAGAATTGTTGTAGTTCATGTAGTTATATCTAAAGGAGCTGAAAACGTTGGATTATCAGGGAAACACTGAAGAAAAATTTTATAGTCGTATTTCAGTTGACTCATATCAACGAAGCAACGGTGCCAACTCAGTTGAAATACACTAGTGTACAGAAAATGCCTCCTTTTCTTCACTCTCAACACAACCCTGACCTTAAATTGAATATTCGACTTCAACTAGATGTTCTGAAATATGTAAAATGGGCATCAAGTGTGCTGTATTATTCGAATGTTTGATTCGGAGATTGCGGAGCACGATTATAGCTTGTTCATGAAAGTCATTGAAGCGACCAGTTTCTAGATCAATTCGATATCCGTCAAAACATTCATACCATGTACATGCGGTTGCAAACAAACATCATTTTCCTTACTCAATATTCGTCCGTACTTCATATTGTACATTAGAATCATTTGGATGGACCGCCCGAGGTAATCTAATGGAAAATGAAGTTTTGCGAGCTACACAAGAAATTGCGTATGCATGTGAAATTGACACCAGCCGAATCATTTTTAGCCAATGAAAATGTACCAGTGTGGATAGCATCACAACAAATAGATGAAACTGATCCTCCATTGACACAACTGAATGTATGTATGAACACAAGCTTCTCATGTATGTCCATGAAATAAAACGCATCAAAGTGTTGTATAGTGACAATTTTGACTCACTCGAATAAATCAATGACTCGTACACAGACAATGGAAGAAATTGGACCTTTTACTGCTTATTGGGATCGTGATACGTGTTCAGCAGCGATGTACTTTCATCGAACGAAACAATTTGTAAAATGAATTTTATTTGTCTCATTGTACGATTCGCATGAATGAACCAAAACGAATCAAAGTATTTATTTCTTCGAAGGAAGGAACCGTTGGGAATTATCATGTCATACATAAACTTGCATATGATCCTATGATGAAAAGGGTGAAGCCAACAGCAGAAACATTACTCGAGTTACCTTTCAAGAGACATAGGAATCATGAACGACATGGAGACTCAGTGGAGAAGAGCGCTCGTGATAACGTCTCAACTTGTTTTGAAGTAATTCATTGATATCAACATTCCAAATGATTTTAGACTCAACAGAAAGAAAGAAATCGCTTAGGCCATATCCAACAACTGTTTATGCGGAGGTATTGGTTATCGTCGATCATGATATCACGGAAGCTTTGTAAGTACTTTAGCACGTTCACGGCCTCTGTTGTCGTCGCTTTTCAATTTACTCAAAGCCAACGTTTATCATGATTTACAGTGATAATAATTATACTTCAATTGTGGAATACGTCCTTACTTTATTCAACTCTGCGGACATGTTATTTTCGTCGATTGAGAAGCCAAATATTAAGTTAAATATCGCTGGAATTATCATTGCTTCTGTGAGTGTTCGAGGCTAATTAAAATCGAATTTTATATTTTAGAGCGATGATATCCAATTACGTTCATTCAACAGAAACCGTTTCCACAATTGACTTTTCCATGCCGAGGTGGACCCCGCTTGATTAAAGGTCAACTGAGAGAATATTTGTTTACCGACCGATGTATTTCAGCTATAACGCGCACACTTCAAGATTATGCAAATCAAGTTTTACTGGAAACTTATGACATTGCCGTTCTCGTCACGAGGTAGTCCATGATCAAGAAGCTGAAATTTTCTACGATTTTGGATTGATTTTCACTATCATTTGAGTGATAGAGAGTCGATGGGATGCGTGATATGAGTGAGGCAATATAATATCACGAATGTTTTCTTTGAAAGAATTGTATCACCAACGTACACTACGATCTGAGCGGTGTTGACAATGAACATAACGTCAGAACTGTCTTCGAGAAATAAGATCAGTCGAAAACTTCAATTTTTTTTCGAGATATTTGATGATGCATTTGACTTCGTAGTACTATCTTTGTGAAGGTCATTTGATATCTCTTGCGGAAAGTCAGACATTGTTGTACATCTTCCGAAATAATTCCAGCTTTGAAGACGTTCGATTGGATGCAAGATGAGGGATATCAATGATGCAGAATATTTTGATAGTCAAATGATATTATGTCAGGACTTTTTAAAGGAGACCGTTATATTCTCGGATATAGAATGCTATTAAATATTGGGATATTCCATTCGCTACATATGTCCGTGTGAATGTTTAAGAATTCCTTTCAATCCGAAGAATAGTATTGTCTATACTCTTCGACGTGTCAATTCGCGTGTGAAACATCTTCCTGCAGATCATCATGCTTTTCATCATTACAATTAACTTGTTTATAAGTGATCACAATCACGTTTTCTGTTATAGGGCATCTTTATTCAACACCACCACGGAAGGAATATTTGGTAAATCTTTCTATAACATAGTAGTGAATGCTAGAAAAATCTATTGTGTTATTGTCATATGAAATGGGTTTCATCGTGAACAATTCTCTTCTTGACATTAGCTAGATATTTATTTTTCATAATCTATGTCACAGCCCCAGCATAGAAAACACATGTTCAATAACTGGATGATTAAATTATACTTTTCTGCACAGGAGGAGTATCGTTGGCTTCAACAGCTCCATATAAACGTACCACCGAAGACGTCGGTGTGGCTATTGTGTCTGATCCTCGAGAATTCATAAATTTTCCAACTCTTGCACATGAGATTGCTCATTTGTAAATGCCTCCACACTGAAAAACATTCTTTAACTCTCATTTGAAAGAATAGATTGAGTTTCCAATAATAAATTCTGCAGATTTGATGCATCTCACGATGTGGGGCCATCATTCTCCAAAGATGGCACGTAAATTGGAACTCTTATGAGACCTAAGGGATCTTACTGCACCAAGTGTATGAGATTCCGTGGCGCGTCATTGCGGAATTTAGAATTATTTTTTGGGTAAATCCTCAACTGAAAATGATAAAAATAAATTATTGGAATGTCGATAATTCAATCTGTTATACTGAGCATGAATAGAAAGATGTTCCTCATTTATTGAATTACAAATTTGACATTGGAATTATATTTTAGCACCCAAGACGCCTGTATATTCCTAAATGAGCCACGTTCATTGAATGGTCCACAAAGTCCCCAGTTATTGTGGAAGGTTTCTGAACAATGTGAATGTTACGGATTCGAATCCGTACGCGAATGCCCAAAAGTAAGTGATCCTTCATTACTTCGATTTACTTACATTAAGAAAAGATTTTTGATTTCATCAGTGTTTCCCAATTTCCATTTTTTCGACAAAATTGGTGAGTTGTAAGTCTACGCTGAGATGTCTAGATGAGCATGGTGTAATGATCAGCACGAATTTTCCGATGGATGGCACACTATGTGCTAAGAACCGAAAGGGTATTAGTGTACGTATCATATAAAGACGTTTGCGAAATATTTGACGTGATTGATTGATTTTTCCTTTCTTCAATACTAGGTTTGTGGGAATCGAAAATGCGTACCCTTGTCTAAGAAGACAGGAAGCATTCAAAAAGCGAGCGGTACCCGGCGAATTGCACAACATATCTGAGTAAAAGTTTCAGCACAACATGGAATGCCAATTGTATTATTCAATAGAATAAAATAACAAATAATAATGAAAGAAAACAAAAAAAAAATGGTTCATAAATGGAACCCCTGTTTTAATGGAATGGGCATTCCTGAATCAATTTACGCAAAGTTAGAGAATTTCGACTTTATAAATGTTCAATATGGTCCGGCACCACTATTATGAGAGAAGTCCATATTCAATAGTGACATTGAGATCTATCTCAAAGTTTGAGCAACATCGAGATGCACTGAAATATCCTTGAATGTCCGTTTCATGATCTATCTATAGAGCGGAACAAATTCACAGTGTGGAAGTGGCATTGTATGAGAAGGATTCCCATACTGTTATTGAAGTATTTACGAAATTGTCGGAACATTGTCGAGGGTGACAGAGAGACATCAGAGGAAGAGCTTACATTCATCCATTTCAATCAACCGTCAAAGTTTTTTTTCCTCTTGACTATGTTCTTATCACGTTCTCGAAATCGTTAGTTTACACCAGTTCTATCTAGCTTGTTCAGCATGTTTCTGAATACATTCAATATTCAGTATCGCCTCACTACGCAATTTTGATCAACAAACAATCATCACGATGAAACCCAATCTATTTTTGTACCAGTAGAACAAGTGTTTCCCATTCAACGTGGTACCTAGATACGTCACATCGCCATACATTATCGTATCATGTGAAATAGATATATAGATTGGGATGATTGGAGTGTCTCCAATCTCAGTCCGTACATTCAGAACGAAAACGAAAATTTACCGGCGAAGTGAGTAGTTTTCTGAGACTATTCCACTTATTACAAATTCGGAATCATTTATTATATCAAAACCACGGGAATTATTCAATTGTCGTCTGTGATTTTCTCAAGAGGAGAGAATGTCCCTGTAATTTACAAAATACCACTCGCGAAGTTCTCATCTGTACGCAGTTAATTGATTCGAAATATCGGATTTATTTCACTTTATTACAAGTGGAATACTATGAGTAGAAGGAGGAATCGAATATTGGGAATTATGTGGTTGTTCGATTGTATGGTTTTCAATATTTTTTTGATTTGTACATTGCTTAGAGCGTTTGTCCCATCATCATCGGTGAAGGTTGGTTATTGCAGACTACATTCGTTTCGCTTGTCTTTAACAGCTCCAATTACAGAAGTTTCATTGATCAAGCCTGTTTCATAAGTTAGTAGGAGGAAATTCATGATTACGTAGATAAATTCTGCGACAATACAATAGAATCAGGAAATTCTTTCGTCAGTTTAAAACAAGCTTCAATCTCTAACGAAGTTCCTCATTGAATCAATTATATGCGTTTACGTAGATTTATTTTTTTAAATTCTTTATAATCTAGTCAAAAATTTTTGATCGGCACCTCTTCTCACTACCCTCACCATGTTTTGAATTTATCACCTGATTTTTTTCCGAACGTCAGAAGATGTGGAAAGAAATCGTGGGTTAACTCTATCTAGAGTAATAACTTGGGACAATAATTGTTGAATAGTAGTTTGTTGATGTATTGAACTATTAGGCTGAACTAACTTCACCACCGGAAAAACTCAATTTGAAGATAGAATTCGGAGAACAAAACGAAGCAGGATATGTGGATATTAGATTGGTACCAATTAAGACATTTCTGGCTAACAAAAATGTACCAGTTTGGATCACATCAAAACTACCAATTGCTGCTTGTTCCAACTGTCAACATTTGATATCACTGGATGTGCGTATAAGATAATTTTCCTATTCATGTATCGTACTCTGTGACGTTTCCAAAAATGATGAAAATACCAGAACATATTTCTTTCTTCTCAATACTCCAATACTTTTTCATTTATTTACAGATCATGCAGGAAGTTACACCATTCACTGTGTATCGGGACCCGCAGACTTGTTCTGTTGTTCTCTTCTTTCATAAAACAGCGCAAATCATAATATAAATATTTTGTGGAAATGTGTTGAATCTAACTGCATGGATATTAATAGTTGATAATATTTGTCTTCTCCCATTAGGAAGGAACTATTGGATTTCATCACATCATTCATAAATTAAAGTATGATCCATTGACGGAAGTCATTGAACCGACAACAGATACAGTTTTTCCGTCGCCTGTTTCGAAACACAGCGATGCTAGACCCATCCAAACGATAAAGGATGGCCGAGTGCAACGTATTAATATTTGATACCCGATTGATTAACAGTTGAGTTTGATTCATGAATTAAGATTATATAATTGTACGCAGGCAGAGCGAAATCACTTCGGCCATATCCAGCGATTGTTTATATAGAAACGTTGGTGATGGTTAATGAAGACATAACAACTGAATTGTAAGTGTGAAAATGAATGAGAGAATTGCCATTCGCGTTTCATCTCAAATATAGAAAATGACGCTGTGTTTTTTTTTCGATAGTGGGAGTGATTTTGAATCAATCGTCACATATATCCTGACTTTATTCAATACAGTTGACATGGTATTTTCTGAAGTTGAAACACCACAGATTAAAATAAATATCGCAGGAATTATCATCGGAACTGTGAGTCCCCAATGGATATCATAACTGTCTATTGTATATGAGTGATAAAATACGATTGATTTGTATCCGCAGGAGCCCTTTCCAAGATTCATCCGTAGAGATAATCCTATATGCAAATGGGTCATGGTTTACAATCAACAGCAATGTGTGATGCGAGCTGTTGAAACTTTCGAAGCCATAAGACTATAAACAGACTGTTCCATTCCAGTCTTACGATATTGTTATATTTCTCACGAGCTATTTCGTTTCCGGACACAAAATAAAATTTGATAATTTAGGAATGGATTGACAGGGATGATGGTTGAGACCTATAGAAAATATTGAACCAAAAAGGAAGAAATGAAAGGGTTACAAAGAACAATTGTGCAATCGACTGTGGCACATAATACGTTTTGCAGTACTCTGGAAAAGTGTGTTTCTGAGGGAAACCGAAAATGTACAGCTTTCGAATAATTATAACAGACTTTCCGGAATGTCTGTCTTTGAATGTTCATCCTGTCGGGAATACCCTGAGGTGTCAGTTTTCAATGCATAGTGTCATGAAGACAGAGCTTTTATCATTCAAAAAAATGGTGAACTCTCTTCTCCACTCTTCACCAACTTCTACCGGTGGGAATAATGAAATTCGTTGAACGACATCAATGCCATGATTCCTCCATTCGTTCCTTCTGCAATTTTCTGTTATTTGTACACTTTTTTTATCTGTTCAATTTTAGATCACCACTAGTTCTCAACCTACATCATGAGTCCATAATTGGTAATCACCCTGATTTATTATTCACTAAATTATTAGTCAATAATAATTTTATTAAATCAAGAATGATTTGATTATTTACCTGGATCCATCTAAACAATACATTCTTCAACATTTGCCGATCATAATTTTGTCGTTATCTCCATCAACCCAACTTGATCTATAACAATAAGCGGATCAAATTGAGGTTGATGGGGTAGTAAGATACTCTATCCAACCATGTCACGCGTCTATCTGAATCCATCAACATTACAGTGCTATTTACTCATTCACTAATTGTCCATTTATCATAGAAGGGATTGCCACAGTCATACGGAATCAGTACAAACGCACGATGGAAGATGTAAAAATTGTTCTCGTATCAGATCCAAAAAATTTCGAGAATGTTTTCACGCTTGCTCATGAAATCGCTCATTTGTAAGTCATTGTTGGGTGATTGAATTTCGTTGTTTCATCTCTCAAAATAAAAATTTCACACCCGTTACGTGTTCATATATTTCAGGCTAGGTGCACCTCATGATGGTGGACGTTTATGGTCACAAGATGGTGCATGTACAGGCAATCTCATGAGAAGTGCGGGAGTCGTTGTAACAAATGCATAACATTTTCTTCAAGCACTCTCAAGCCTTTTGAATTGTTTTTCGGGTAAATTCCATACCTCTCATACATAAATCAAATAATGATTTTTATAATCATTCTTTACGATTCTGTAGGTCTACAGACGCCTGTATATTCTATGATGAACCACGTTCTTTGAATGACCCACCAAGACAACGATTGTTCTGGAGTCCACGTGCACAATGCGAATGTTATGGATACAAATCTCCCAATAATCCAGTCACGGTAAATGAACTTTTACTAACATCCCCGAAATACTTGCAAATTTTTATATTAATGTATCCATTACGAAATCAGTGTTTTCCGACCGCACTTTTCTCCTCTAAATTGGTAGATTGCACATCTATACTGAAATGTCTTGGACCAAACAATCAGGTGTCTAATACCAATGTTTATATGGACGGTACTCTATGTGCTACAAACAGAAAGAGTACAAGTGTACGTATCATATGATATTATGAGATATTTTCTTTGAATCACACAGCAGATAATCCGCAATTGCTGTTGATAATATTGTCATCAATTGTTATTCCAACTTATCAACAGGTTTGTTGGAACCAAAAATGCGTACCTCTTCCACTCGATCTCCACGAAGAAGTATATGCTCAAAAAAATTCAGTGTGATTGGCAATTCAAGAATTCCAAAGCCAACATCATTTCCTGATTGGATACCTGATAAAATACAAAATTGGATTTACTCACTTTTTTCCTACTAGTAAGCTTGGAATGACACATTTATTAGTAACCCTGCTGTAAGTATAAATCGTTTCATGAAACAGAAACATACTGAATACAACTGATAAGAACTTTCCTATGCATTCTGATGTATCAAACTTGAATATTTCTGACTGGCTGATGATTAACTAAAAATTGATTGATTCCTGCACGCTCGATGTGAAAAACAAACCTCGATAGTAATACCCGCACAATACTTTACTGTATATCCCGTGTGTTAGTATGAGTATTGTGTCTATTGAAAGGTGTTAACATCAACGATGAGTTTATTTGTAGTGAAACAAATCGTGACGAAAATATTGTATTCGCAGATTTATTGTATACAGCATTGATACTAAAATCAAACAGTGGTTTCATGTATCTATATCGAGCTGACGGGTCATTTCTACACTGCTAATGAAAGTCAAACACCCAAATACGTCACGATGAGTGTTTAATTTCTGTGTTTCTTCGCCATTGTAGATATCGTCACGGTAAGAGAATTCGTGCTATCATCCGTTCGTTATGGATTAATTGTTATCAGTGTTAGGTATATACAGATGACTTTTTTTTCACTCTTCTTGAACCAACATCAGTCTCCAATGACATCTCGTTAATGAAATCATACAGGAGAAATTATTTCCTGGATTGAGAGTTCGTATATTTTCGTCGACATCAGAGATCTATTTTTGATTGCAAGTTTTACAATTCATTTTCCTTATTTATCTCCTAAAATATTTAACTGGAGCATTAATCTCCATTCTTCCTTCGACCTCATTCGTGTTTTTCAACGCTATGTATATTATTCCGTGATTTTCGACTTCAACATCGGACATCCAAAACAAAATAATTAATCACATTACATGCTTATCAACAACAGCAGCGAGAGCTTTCATTTTCTCCATCAATAAATTCACATAGAAATAAATGAAAAACGCCACAGCAAGTGTACCCACTGAATCAGATCCGTGCGCACAAAGTTTCAGTTGCACCCAATCCACGGAGATTAAAGTCGATCCAAAGATTCATGAATATCCAATGATAATAATGATTATCATTCATTCGATCGTATGGAACAACGGCCATACTATAAATATATAATATCGCCATATTGAGAACAAAAAGTATACAAATAGCGCAACCCAAATGTTACCAAGCAAATTCAATACGCGATTAATCCAACTGAAAACTTAGGCTGAAAAAAAAACGAGGAAGATGAATAAACGCCGACAAACATAAAAAAATATAGAACTAAAACCCGGCGTTAGGAATGATCGGTCACCGACGCGCACACTCTGACCCCCCCCCCCCCCCCCCC
>JABMBR010006298.1:0-10749 GCA_018881525.1 Meteorus sp. PSUC_FEM 10030008
TATATATATATATGTTCATATATAGATAAATATAAATTCATAAACATAGCGATATATTCAAATAGTTAAACTCCCACAGGGGAATGTATATGATGGACTGAAATAATATGTGATGTACGACGATGTTTGTATTTGAATTTACGGCCACAAATTGGACAGGCAAATGTTGGTTCTTTGCCACATTCTACTCGCATATGATTAACCAATGATGTACGCCATTGATAGCCTCTGCCGCAATTAACGCAACGCCATGGCATCATGCATCGAGCTAGAAAAAAAAACGAAAAAAGTGGGTATCGTGATTATTCATAGTGATATTCGTGTTTTAAGTTAGTTTGTTTAAAGAATTATCTATAATATATTATGTATAAACTTGAATAAAGCACGTGACAAAATATCTCATTAACACGAAACATATTTTATTGATTATAATTAATGAGTTGATACACGATAATATTGTAGGTGATCGAGAAATGATTTGAGAGAAATATTATAATTAATCGATAGAAAACAAGAAAATAGTGATTGGTAAATATGAGTTAAAATTAATAATGACTATTCGTAAAACCAATCCTTGGTATCTTTGCAATCATTTGCATTTATCAAATTGCCTGCTCTGTGGACACTGCTCTTCAAATGTTTAGTCAAATGGTGCTTCTGACGAAAGCGTTTGCCACACGATTCACATGGATATTGTGGCTCTTTGCCACATATTGATAAATGATTCCACATAGTCTTCTTGTTGAGAAAAATTCGACCACAAAGACGACATGGAAAGACTGCACTTGCTACTAATTCTGAAAAAAAATAAATGAAGATATTTTATTTACATGATGATTTACATAATTCCCATTCATTTCGGTGTGTACTAGGCCATGCTGTTGTCAATAAATCAAACACGATTGAGTGAAATATCAAAATTGGGGTGAGTAAATTTCAGTATTTCATTTCGGAACCCCTTCCAATCCTGTTAATGTTGTGTTCACATTACAATGTCTTATAGTCTATTATTATCGTTAATGTTTATATTAATATCATGGATACATATGGAATATTAAACGATTTATGATGTCATCAATGCTTGTTATTCGGATTCTTTGGGAACATTTGATGTCATGGATATTTACATGCCATCTCAAATGATGAGCAAATTCGATTGATATCTTTCATGAGAAATGAGTTGCATTCCACGACATTCGTTCATTAATCAAGTCTTAATGAATTGCAACCCTCTCATCATTTGTAGAGTTCCAGCGAAAAAACATTTCTTCACTCTTCATCTGCAATCAAAAAATATAATTCTTCACTCTGTGAGGAATTCAAAATCTTCAACGTCTAACAACTTCAAGTTTCAATATCAATTGCAAAGATATTGAACATTTTCCAACCATTTATTCAACCAATGTTGTTATCAAGATAAATATTTATACATTAAATTATTCATAAACTTTTTAGAAAACATCACTTAGAAATATCACTGGTCCAGATATTTCATGAACATTATTCTTTATACAACTTAAACTTTATATAAATTCAATTATTCCTCAATATTTTGTTTCATAACCAATTCAATGATTGAAGATCACAGCTATGTTTTCTCCTGAGATGTTCTTTGAGATGATGCTTGTGTCGGAATCGTCTGCCACAGAGATGACATCCAAACTGCGGTTGAATACCACATTCAAGACGTTGATGCTGACGCAGTGATTCCTTCCATTTGTATGCCCTACCGCAACCATCACAGATATGAGGTCGTCCATCTAAAAAAAATTGATACTACAAGTTAGATTAATAAATTCAATAAAACTTAGCTTTAAACCCCTTTTTTGAAATCCACATATATTACAGCACATTATTATATTGTGAGAGTTCTGTTCTTTCATTGAAGAAAGCTCGCGACTATTAATTCATACCAATTGCTCACCAATTAATCCGAAAAGCTGTCAATAACATTGATAAGAAAAAACGATAAAAAAATTATGAGTAACTATGTGTTTATTATTTACATCACAAATGTTTCAATTCATTTGTTTCTTCTGAATTGAGAATGATTAAATGTGCGGGAAAATTTATGTTTACAACAATTATTGAGACTCTAATTCGGCGTCAGAATGTATATTATGATGTGTCAGTTTAGCTTTATGTCTGAAAGCTTTATCACAGATGAGACATGAAAATTGTGGAAATTTTTTACACTCGTACTTAGAGACGATTCAATGTGTGTCTATGAGTGTATGTTCTGTCGCCTCTTGAACGAACATGTCGTTCCATCTCAGGGCCAATGTCATCTGGAAATTAAAAAACAAAATAATGCATGAACAAACGACACTCAATGCAACAATATTTATAAATACAGAATCATGGACGTCTGATAATTAGATGAATGACAATTGATAAAGACATCGCCGTAAATGTATGAGGGGATTTTTTAGCGAGTAGAAGCAAAACAGACGACAAAGGGATGATGTACACCAACAAATTGTTTCTATTATCGAAATAAATGACAGTCAATATCATATAAAGACCAATGGTGTACTGATAACATGTGACTCCTAAGCACTTCTTTACGTCGTACTTTGGCATGGCAGATAGGGCAGATGAATTGTGGCTCTTTTTCACAGTCCTCTCGTTTATGACGTGTCAGAGACGATCGCCAATTGTAACTTTTTCCACATGCGCTGCACTTGTGTTTACCCCGATATCGTTTGTAGTAATTTGATTTTGTGGATCCTGTAATGAGAGAGAGAAGAAAATGGTATCAGAGAATGAATCGCCACACTTGACAACTGTTCATAAAAAATGAATTTGAACTATTAATTGGATATATTCTGAATTACCAATTGAAGACAATTCCAATAATTCAGATACGATTTACATAATTTTTTTCCAATTAGGAATAACATTTTTATTGACTATTGAAAACGTATATCAGTTATTTACACATGACGTTCCGTATTAAAAATATAATAAAATGATTATTAATAATTCGATGTAAAAAGTTGGTAGATTGTTCGCACTTGACATTGGCTGATAGTCTATCGTCGCATGATTCATCTCAATTCGAATAACAAACTGAGTGTACACTCATAATATGTTTCTTCAGCATCCATTTGTGACGTATTTTCATCCCACATATCGGGCAGCTGTGTTGCGGTGCTTTACCACATTCTTCACGCTCATGACGTATCAATGACTGCATCCATCTGTACTCTTTCCCACAATTGCGACATAAGTGACGGCCAAGTCGTTTGTAATAGTCCGCAGAGATTATTCCCATCCCGTTATAATCTGGAAGAAGAAATAGTTAATCGTTGAGTAAAGTATAGGAAAAAATTGCGAGTAATTAAATTATAAGTCCAACAAAATGATGTAGTTATGACTAATTAAGAACTAACAACAAACTTATAAACAGATAAAATTCGAAGAATATTGAATATTAATTTATTTGACTAAGAATGCGAGTCATCACTATAATAAAAAGTTTTTTGTGCTTATTGATATGATTAATGGAATCATCATGTCAATTATGAAGAATTTGTACGTGAAAATATCAACTATGGTGTGTTGGCGTAGAATATCATTCAGTCCTATTAATATTTTTCACGATCTACGATGGAGTGATGGAATTGTGGTGGTGATGTTGATATCATTTCAAACATCTTCAACTTCTTCAACTTCTTATTTGCCCATTGTTTTCGAGATCGTCATGCTATTGCTTTGCGAAATATGAAAAATCATCGCAAGCAGAAGTACAATAGCCATCGTATCTCTCGATACTGCATTCTCGAGATCCTTTGCCATCATGGACGATCAACGGATGAGCGCATTTCATTATTTCGGCTGATTGGTGTTTCATGCCCTACAATTTATTTATGAACATATCGTTTGTGCACCATCGTCTGGTGTCGAGTGAGATAATCTTTTCTTTTGAATCTTTTACGACATATTCTACATTGATGAGAAGGTGATTCTCCACACCCCTCTCTCAAGTGTCTTCTCAATGAATCCTGCCACGTATACTTTTTCCCACATTTCGGACAGCAAAATGGTATACTACGATTAACCCGTGTTCTCCTTCTTCCTGAAACATAGAAAATATATTTGTTCAAGGTTAATAATTTTTTCATCATGTTAATTCATCATATTGACAGATTATTGTTGTACTGTACACAAAGGATCATGTCATATAATGATGTTTCAGTTTTGGATATGGTTCATTCCAAGTATTGAAATCAAATTATTCGATCCAGTCAGTGCTTGGACATAAATTTATGCTTTGATTAATCAATTGTGTCCGGTAGCACTCTGAGCTGAAAAATAAAATGCACATCATTTCATTAGAATATGGATGAAAATCTGATGAGTGTGATGAACGGAGACAATCATGATGATCAAATAACGAAATAGGAATATTCCGGTTTTTTGACAGACGCAGAATGCAGAAACGAAATTTTTTTCTCTGACTTTCAATTTATTCAGTTTTACAAAAAAATCATAATTGTTTATTTACAGACACTGTTTGCATGGACATTATCTAATGACAACGTTCAAATTCAAATTTGTTCTTTTCTAATAATCGTAAAGGCCTCAAAAATCCTCCATCGTGAGGGTTATCTATATTATATTACATTTCTGAAAACAGTATGGCATATATGATCAAAGTATACAACCATGAACGGTCCAGACGTGACGTTGAAAGTTCGATCGTTGCTTGAATGCTTTATGACACAAACGACAAATATATTGCGGTAATTTACCACATTCTTCACGTAAATGGCGGTTGAGTGTGCTCTTATTGGTATAAGATCTGGTGCACTTGTAGCAAGGATAAGGCTTGAGACTTCCGATGATGCGAGGATTTTGCCTGATGTTTGCGCGTTCACCACGATAATCTGAAATCACACATAAAAATATTTGTTCCAATTGAAATTGTCCAGTGTTTCATATCATAACATCAAATTTCCACACGTGAAAGCACATATACGTACTGTTTGTGCCCTGAGAAATTTCATGCGTGAGTGTTACATATTTTCTAACATGGAATCTTCCGCAATTTGATGGGGTAGCTATTCATTATTAAATTTCATACGATGCGAATTGAGAGATCGATATGTGAAATCAATCAAACATTTATTGCATTCATTTACTGTTTCTTTATTATGTGAATTGGGGGCCACGGATTGAGTTTCATTTATTTTAATTACGGTTACAACAATGCTTGTGTCAAGTAAAGAGCAATAATCTGTGATTAAGAGGAATTTCTATTTTTTTCTGTTTATTTATGTGTGAGATTGATATATGTAGATTATTAGAACTGCTTCGGATTATTGTTTGGATTTTATTGGATTATTCATGTTGGCTGATTCTATTTGATGATCTTGATCTTGAAAGTTGAAGTCCTCAAGGCGTCGGTGCGAAAAGATGACCGTGAATAGTGGCATTATGTCGTTGAAAATTGGCCTTCTGCTTGAAACCTTTTTCGCAAATGCTGCAGATGTATTGAGGTGGTTTTCCACATTCATCATGAAGATGACGTTTGAGACTGCCCTTGTTCCTATATGATCTACCGCATTTGTGGCACGGATATGGTTTCGGTAGGTTGAAAACGCGACTGTGTGTTCGACCGACTGGATGACGGGGCATCCTCGAACGACCATCTGTAACCACGAGAAAAAATAATTTTTGACTACATTCCACTTCATGCCCGAAAAGCTTCAGATGATGGATGATGTATTTTGTCATCTTGTTATTGATCTTACGGCTATGGCAAACAGATCTATAGATGTAATCTTCAAGTGTTGACAATCTTCATGCTGAATATTCGGTGACTCGTAGAAATCACATTGTGATCATAGTGAATGACAAAAAAAAATTAAAAATTGGATTGTGAGTGGTTTCCTTGGTAATTTTCATGACGATAGTACGATCAATTGTGCAAATAGCACATCAAAGAGGAAATAAGTGACGAAAAAAATATGGGGAACATTTGAAAGCTCTCTGTGGCTAGCTGGTTGCCGGAAGGGTATAGCGATTTTTTGTTTTACTCTAAATCAAACTAAACACACACAACCTTCCAACTATTTGATTCAGACATTTAGCTCGAATTGAACGCACATGTAGAGATAGCTGAACAGCTAGAATGGTAGACATTTTTCACCTCCTTCAATGCTTCTTTTATTCATACAATTAAAAAAAATGACATGAAAAATCATAAGCAATGAATAGTCGGAAACCTCACAGTGAAATTATCTTGTTCTTGCAGTGAGGAATGAGTATTTTAATTATTGAACTGTAAATTATCATTCTATGTATTTTTACCCGAACCACCGGAATAAAAAATAAAGTGAACACTAGAAAAATGCATGTGATTATGAATGAATAATATGTCACGTTTGTATGAGACCGGTCCATTCTATCGAACTCATTTATGTAAAATAATATTGGTTATGTAGTCTTAAAGTCCCTCTCTTGATAATCAAAATATACGCTGAGTCACACTCAGCATTATTTATATCTTCATTGATGTCCATTGTCGTTTTGTTGCTATTCAAAATTATAATTTGAAACCATGAACATTAACATTATGCCGTTGAAAATTAGATTTTTGCTTGAATCCTTTCTTGCAAACGTAGCAAATATATTGTGGATTTTTTCCGCATTCGTATCGTAGATGACGCCGTAATGTGTCTTTTCGTGTATACGATTTTCCACAAGTATGGCATGGGAATGGTCGCCATAAATGCTTCGTCCTTGGTGCCTTTGGTATTGCATGATGTCTATCTCCTGGAATCAGAAGTGTTTAATCATCATTAGTTCACATTATTTTCATATTATTTTCTGAGGGGATGATTATGTGAATAGGACATCATTACTGATTGAGTGTAGTATGATTAAATTATGCAAACTATGTTGCTTTGGTATATGCACCCATTCAAACATCACAGATAAAACATTGAGATTGTAATCAATTTTAAGAATATTGATAACAGCATAGCGAGAAAAATATAAATCAAAGAAAATAACTGCGCAAAGCAGTAACACTATATGGAAAATTACGAATTCACACATGTATCAAATCAATTTTTACCACAAAACGCAACGGTACGAGATATTTCCAAAAGACAGCTTCGAAAAGAATTGTCAAAAATTTACCTGTGATTAATGATGACGGTGTCAATAAAATACAGCTATTGCTATCAATCTGAATCAATATCTCATGATTAGATATCTGTATGTCATTGATCGGAACATTTTCATTATTAGGATTTGATATTTCATCAACTTTAATATGATCATATGATTCATTCATGTGTGCTAATACACGATGGGATGACAATTTCAAAGATTTACCTTATGTAATATCGAATTTCAATAGTCTCTCGATGGAAGTCTTCAAATTCATCGGAGGACTCTTCATAGAAGGATCGTATTTGCGGAATGGTTGAGTATTTCGTAGCTTACAATAATGAAAATATGTGAGAAAAATAAAAATTGAACAAAATCTTGAAATCTGCTCATAGATAAAAACCACCTCAAAATCATATCATGGAGGAACTAACATTATCATCGAGCAAGAATGAAATAAAAATACGTATGGTGGAAGCATCTTGAAACATTTACACTATTGAGGTGAATATAAGAAATGGAAATTAATCATAATTCTTGACAGAAATTGACTGATTACTGTTCCAGAAAAAAAAAATTATGTGGCATTATCTTCACTGATGATCGTCAATGTTTTTAAATTTGTCCTGGATTATCTTCTGTGATGTAATTTTTTCAGAGTTGTTCGAATCTTCAGAGTTGTTTGAATCTTCATGTTGTGCTCAATCTTCACAATGAGTTTGATCTCTATCAGGAAATATTTGTCGATTGAACATTTTTTACTTAATTTTTCTCTCCATCAAATCATCTATTGTCACTTGTCTGTGGTGTTGTGATCGTAAATGTCGCAAGTAACTACCCCGTTGTTTGAATTTTCGTCCACATATTGTACAACAATGAGCAGGTGGTTTACCACATTCTTCTCGAATATGTCGCATGAGCGACACTTTCCAGCGGTACGATTTACCACAAGTGTAACAACAGTGTGGTCTGAGGGAATTTTCCTTTATGGCCCAGGTGAGGTTTGCCTCTGCTAGTGTTGCAAATTCATAGTTGGTACCTGAAAAAAAAAAATAAATAATCGTATCAGTAGAATCATTGACGGCTCATATTAAACCATCGTTGCGTCTATATCATTATTGCTTCGATTTTGTGTACGTGAACGTTTGTCTTTTTCTCTTTATTTGCGACTAGCATCATTAGATGGTGTTAACTGTTTGCGAAAAATTCTGTTGGTGAATTTGGGATGGTTGTGTCGTTATATGCTGCATTGTTGTGTCTAAGCAAAAAGTTGAAGAATGTTAGTATAACATTGAATGAATTATCACTGAGTCAGATGAAGATTACTGATGTGTGCTTGATGACAATATAAAATTTATGGATATGATGAGATTCCGCGTCATTTATGTCATTGTGATAAATCTGTATGATCACAATTAACAATATCAAATTGTTCAAAGATGCTTCTGCAGATGACGTTTGTGCGTGCACCGATCGCAGAATATTTTACAAATAAGTTCTCATAGCTTTTCAAATTTAATACGATTATGTTCCGGTATAGACACTGCAAAATTACAATCGTTATATTCATAGTATTCCATGTCACTCCCAGTAGTTCATTCGTGAACAGATTGAGTAAATTGAAATCCATTGTACTTTATATATTCGTTCTTTTCTCTTGAAATTGCGAATCATCGAAGATACCATTGATCCAAGTAGCAAGTTATCTGCGAAAAACGAATTTATATTAGTTTCAAAATAAAAACTGTAATTATTCATCGAAATTCTCGATTCATTTTCATGAAGCTAGAATTGATATGGAAGTCACACATTGAACAAATTGTTTCATTGGGCAATATGTAAAATTTTATTCGTGGATTAGTATCTGATTTGTGTGAGGAAATATGACATAAATCAAGTTTGGGAATGATCATAAATATTTTCTCATTTGACCAGAGTGTTCCAGAATTGATTATGATCCTTCAAAATGAGATAATTGTGGATATCTAATTTTCGCGACAACAAATATCGTTCTCTGTCTTTGGATGAGTTTATTTTATTCATCCTAATGATTTGTCATACTTATAATTAATTCTTTTGGTTCAATAATACGTAACGACATTATTTGGAATTCATATCACTCCCAATGGAAATGAATAATCCATATATGATTGATTTATATTTTCATATAATACATTTCTCGGTCAGACTTTTTTGGATTGCGATGTGTTTTCTGATGTCGTATCCAGTTTGATTTTATTTTTGTTTGATAAGTGCAATGGTAACACTGATATTGGGGTTCCTTGCCGCATTCATCTCGTTGATGACAATGAAGTGATGCTTTCCATTTGTATCGTCTTCCACATCGATAGCAGCAAAATGGTTTGAATTCAATACTATGACAATCTGTGGAGAAAAGAAAAACAACAATGAGGGAAATGTGTTTGGAATGAGTTCAGCAAGTGAGACCCCATACATCACAAATAAAAAAATCAAACGCTTCAGAGTTCGTTTGTTTCGATACAACCACAAGAGCTCGTAGTAATGCGAGTCACACTTACTAATGATGACTATGGCGGTTGTACATTGAATGTATATCCAACAAGATTACTACAAAATGGCTTTATTTTATGATTTTCATTGTCATTCATAAAATAAAAAAACAAATTATTCCAATAAACTTCGTAACACAGATGATAGTGCATCAATCAAAATTGGTTTTACACCTCCCGGGTGAGTAGCGCACAACAAATTAAACTTCCAATACATTCAAAGATCCTAGTGTGGACGATTTTTACAATTAGTTTGAACATGAGCCAACCACGAGCTCAATTTTTGAGTGAAATAATCACATTTGCAGCAATCATACTTTTTTCCACACTCGTTGGTTTGATGACAATTTAGAGTGAATGTATACTTGAATCGTCTTCCACAGTGGCAAACCAGCCAATCTGAAACATAAATAATTCTTGTAAGTATACGATCTGAAACTACAGATGGAAATCCACAAGATCAGATTGATTTCACAGGGTATTTAAAGAAAATATTGTTGACAAATCTTTCAAGAATAATTGTTCACAGAGACAAAATCGTTCAATCAATTAACTTAATTCCAATCGATTAATTTCATTTGTTTATTATTCTTTGGTGTCGCCTCACTAACACAACTGTTATTATAGGTAACACACTCACAATAGTACTTAATTCGCACGGAAAAATACGGGAGAAAACTATTCAACCATAATTGTATCTACTTCATATGTAACTATAGTATTACAGCCCCTGTTATAATTTTATTAATATATATTTTTCTTATGATTTGAACAATTTGTATATGTGTTCATTATTCAAATTTAATAACTCCACCATCAAATATTTCATCGCTCATTCCATTACCTCCATTACCTATTCACCAATGTTTTACATAAGGAATAATTTTCCCAAAAATTCGAGAACACTTACATGCTAATTATTATCTCAATGTTCTTATGGACTAATATTTTATACCTCTCAATTAATTGTTCCTTTCGCCAACAAAAAAATCATACGTATACGTTATATACATATTTTTTCTGTTCCGTTTACGTATGCCAATAATATGTTTTTATATATCAATTGTTATCTTATTTGTTCGTCCCCTTTTTA
>JABMBR010006299.1:0-10717 GCA_018881525.1 Meteorus sp. PSUC_FEM 10030008
TATATATATATATACATTCATCCACCATATTCCACAGGACATGTCGTACCTTGTCCGTTTACGAAAACGATTGAACAATACATTGATTTTACATATGGAATTTTTTCAACCTTTCAAACAGAAACGACGTGGGAGAAAAATGAAAGAGAAGTTTTAACTGAATGAAAATAGTTCACTTCTGAAAAATACAGAAACAATAATTTTTTAAATTGAAAATTTGCTGGAAAAAATGGAAATTTTTGTCTGTGTAATTTGAAATTTTATGATAATGAGGGAATGGATTGGAAGTGAGTGAATTGAGACGAGTGAACGAAGTAATTTTCCTCATTTCTAGTTAACTCAATATTTTCAATTTTATTACATAAAATGTTTATTATGGAACATTTACAGATGAGCAAGGGATGTTTATCATTTGGTGATCGTCCATTATATTGCTTCATAGTCGTGCTACGTTAATAGACTTTCAGCTTCATACTGTCGAGAAAATTTCATTGGCCATGTAAAACTCATTGAATCAACGAACCAAGTCCGGCAATTTCGTTTCACTCGTTTATTAGTTTGTTCATCCGTTTTGTTTTGGTTTTATCATGATTGTATTTATACACATCGACATACATCGTTCCTCTCGCTCTTGTTTCACTTCGTAAAATTCATAGAATTCAATAATACAAAATCCCGTCATTACTACACAAATCAACAATTCAACTAGACAAAGATTTTTCCTCAATTATATTTCTACAATTCATATTCGTTTACATAACAGTGGTCGAACTCGTTATTCAATCATTTATTCTTATTAATCCTGGAATAATTACAACAATTCAAACAAAAAAGAATAATCCGAAAAAAAAAAAACAAAATCCACAATTTTTTTTCACATTTTCTGCACGAATAGTAACGAAAATATTCTAAAAACAATTGAAATGATGATCAATGTTGAATACGCAATGATTTATTTATGAAAAATAAAAAATAATTTGACAAGATCATCTGTCCAACGTTGTTCACATTAAAATACAACACAACAAACAGTGGATGTTGCAAGCATTTATTAAACTTAATGAACTTCGTGGTGTGACAAATTTTCGAGTACCTGCATCGAAGCCACCGCAATGCATAAGTACGAAAGAAAAAAAGCAAAAGAGAGCAGGACTTATTGACAACACTATGAACGTGGTGTTAGTTCTAACGCCCAAGGCGCCCATGCACGAAAAGAATATTCATCTATCTATGTATTGTATATCCATAGACTAAACTACTGCAGCGGCAGCTCATTCGAAACGTCGGTATAGAATTTCAGAGTTTCGCAAATTCGGTTCATTTGCTGCATTGTTGACGGCTTACGAAGAAATGAGACCCTCTCCAGAGAAATCGCTGTAAAGACGCTTGAAGTTCACCGACAACGCGGCAAGTGAGTGTTGAGAGAGAAAGTGTGAGAGTGAATGAGTGCAGGAAAAATCGTAAGAAAAAAAGAATAAGAGAAACGAAAAAGTGAAATAGTAAAGACGAAGAGTAAAAATCGAGTGTCCCTTATGTTGAAAAAATGCATCGCGCACTTTGGACGCTTCAGAAAATTGTCTGCATCATTTTTTTTTTTCGCCAGGTATCGTTCACAGGTAGAGCAATCGTCAAGTGAAACATCGAAAATGAATTCCATTTATCCCAGATAATTTACATTCCGTTGAGAAAAAAATCTCCAGTACATTTCTGAACTTTAAGTAAAACAAGAAAATATTTTTGACTCAGAACTGTCAAATCCCTCACTCATTCACTCCAGATTGATGATAAGAAGCCACTTTGTATACTCCGGAAGTGATTCAACACTAGAAAGAATAGACTGTGCGTCATTTGAACCCACAAAAGAATTAACTCATAATCTAAAACCAATTTTTCCCCCATTATCCATTTTAAAGCTGAGTATTACAAAATTATTGCAAAGTCCAAGATAAAATCGCGATAGTTTCACATAGACAAATGTTTAACCTTTCAAAAATATTTCCCATGTCACTATGTCAATGAAGCAGTACAGAGAAAAATATCGCAATCATTCAAACAATAATAAAAACAAAATATTCACTAAAATGTTTTTTCTCATCACAAATCATTCAATTTCTCTCTATTTCTATATGAATAAACCTCCAGCAAATTATTTTCCAAAGAATATTTTAATTTAATCAAGTATCATCGCCTAAAGGCACCATACGAACAAATACATAACGTGCCGTCAATACACAATGACAGATATATTAGAAACAGTTGAATAGAGCTGTCGGCATTACATTATTTCGACTGGTAGATCTCATGCGCAAACATCAACCACCAACTACTTTTTCCCATGCCCACCCCTAATCCATCCACAATACAGAGGTTCTCAGAATCAAATTCTCATCGTCATCACTCCCTGAATAACTTCATTCGTCAATTCAATCATTTCCCGAATCACAAAAAATAAATAAAAGAGAAAACAAAAAAAAATTCTCCATAACCAAAACATTCATCGCATCAAAAAATCGAATTGATATCGACATTAGAAATAATTTCGATAAACGGAATTAATACACAATTGAATGCAATAAATTTGAAACAGAATGAAACAACAAATTAGCAAAAGAAAAAATAATTGACAAAGCAAATACGTATGCATGTGGATAAATGATATGACGAAGAAAAAAAAATATAAAAATGGGAAGCGCTGGACTGATATAAACAAGGGTCGCAATGCAATATTAGAAGCATTAAGTTGCCATAAAGAGCGCATTAGGGGGGGTGCGCAATGCCCTCGAGGGGTAGTTTAGCGTTTAATTGTCCCACCCTGTTTGTATCAAAGGTTTCAATTCATCATATATAGACACATGAACTGTACAAACGTAAATGGTGTATATATTACAAGTCTTAAAAATCCACGTGCAGACATATTTATCCCAGTTCGCTAACAAATTGTCTGCACCACTCAACATATAACAAGAATTATTTGTGTATACTAAATCCGATTATACACTCATTCTTTTTCTCTATTCAGAAATAATAATGATGATGATGAATGATGATGACGATGAAATTGGAATGCAATTAGAATTATAAACACAAATTGATGTAAACACAACATTTCATCAAATAAAGTACAAATATTATTCCATATTTAAATCCTCTTCATAATTTTTTTTTCCTCACTATTTATCCAACTCCCGTGACATTAGATCTGTGTAAACATTTATATGTGAGCTGTTCATGAATTAGAAAGGAAAAAATGTCTGTTAAATGTGCAAAAGTACACAAATGAAATTTTTATTCCCATAAAAAATATTTAATTCCATCCTCCCACTTGCAACATTCAATCTCATTTTCACTTTAAATTCTCGCACATTCTAAAATTAACATAAACACATAAATAAGTTCTGTGCATATACTTTGAACTAAGTAGAAAAGCGAAATGCATCGAAGCGTAAAGTCTTCGTATCGCGTCTGGTCTACCACACATCCAGTAAACAAAAACTATAACAAACATATTCCAACAATATTCACACAAACACGTACACAAACTAATAAATATTGTCATGAGGATATACATGAGCCAAGTGCGTTCATCGAGCTTTGTGGTGAGTCAAAATATACAACAAAGTAAAAAACGTACAAAAGAAAAACAATGCGGCAAGAGTGAACACAGTTTAGTTATATACCTTGGATGAAACCTATAAGAGACGAACATCATCCGAGTATCCAAGTTGCTATTGAACCGATTTTGAGTAAATATCATTCTGGAAGCATACCCGAGTGAGACACACAGATAAAATAGAATAAGACCGAGTGAATAAACGTCACTAACTCTCCGCTATGGGCAACATTCGAAAACAAGGATGACGAGTGGTAGCGCGATTCGAACGTAAAGGGGAATTCACGACAGCAACTGAATCTCAATATGAATAAAATGAGTGCGAGTGAGAGGGTAAAATAGTGGGGAGAGAGAGGGGAGTGAACGTTCACAAGCCCTTCGGCAAATTTCATAACCGAACTTGTCGTATTTGCCGAGATTATTTCAATATATTCGACTCAACCTGGGAATCTGTTTGCGAGCCTGGTGTATATGCGTGAATGGAACTTTGCGCGGCAAGTCGAACTCAAGGGTAAAATGCCTATATCCATATTTGTATATATACACACACATATATATACAATGTATAACTGTATTCATTTGATAAGCTGTGTTATATGATGTAAGATAAATCCGGAAAATTGCACAAACGATATGAAAGAAATTATTTATTATTCACATATGAAATTTTTTCGCCTCGTTTTATCCATCGATTCGATATATTTTCGTTCCATATTACATGAAATAACAGTAACGACAACAAATTTGCGAGAAATTAATCAACAAATTGATGATCGTGATATTAAAAATTAAAAATGGTTAGACATGCGTAAACTTCTTTCATTTTTATGACGGTCAAGAAATTTTTTAATTTACTCAACAACAATATTCAAAACTAAATGGTGATGAAAAATGTGATGCAACAATAAAAGGGAAAAGGGTAACAACAATTCGTAAGATTTGTGGAAGAAAAATATTTTTTTTTCTGTCTATCGATCAATTGCCCTATCAAATTAATTCCATTTATTTTTATTACCTATATATAATAAAAATCTGTATATATAAATGTATTATTGTTCGAATATATCAATATGTGGGAATTGAGAGGTAAATTAACAGTAAATGTATCTCAAAGTCGTACTAATTAAATAAAGGGTCGCAATTGGTGAAATGAGGCGTTGGTGACGGGCGTCAGACACGTGGCATTGACGCGTGCCATTCATTCTCTGCATATAGATATATATTCGACATTTATGCATCTCTGTATTTCTCTGTCGTGCTCGCACTCAATTTTGGATGATATTCACGAGGCCTTTTCGATTCACTCAGGCCATCACAACGATTTCACGATGAACCACGACACGACATAACTGCTCCGCACTGGCCATTTAGCATAATGCTCGTTATTATTAGCACGACCAACACGCGCATCACGTTATATGTATCGTTATATAGACGGTATATGTTCGATAACATATAGATATATATTTGAAAATCACTTTGACATTTGACAATAATGCTCGTTAATTTTCTCTGTTCAATGTGATGGACAATTCGTATTGGTCTGTGACAATTCATACAATTGGTAATTATTTGTTCAATAAAAAGCACAATGCAATGAATGTTGCCTCTTTTTTTTCACTTTGATATCCAACAAAATATTTGCATCACAAAAAAATTTTATTCTGAATTTTTCGTGCGAAATTTCATTTCAACTCTGTTCATAATTCCCACATTCTCCAAACAAATAATGGAAATTTATTTTTCTACAGAACATACCTGTATAGAGTACACGAAAAAGAGGAAAAAAGAGAGAATTAGAGAAGAGAAGGAATAAAAGAGAAGTAATGGTGGGTGTAATCGGCTAACGATTGGAAACTCGCTCAGGGCTAATCCTGCCCGCAATAATCCATCGGACGAGCAGCGTTAGCGACTGCAGTGGATGAAGTAAAAGATAGGAATGAAGAGTGAATGTGAAAGTAGAAGTGAAACAATATATCGTGAATACAGAAGAAAAGAAGAAAAAAAAAATTTGAGAATGAGATAAAATAGTAGAAAGAAAGAAAAATGTGGTGGTGGCAATGATGGGAGGATGCTGCCATTGTTTCATTCGATTTACACCCAACTACTCAATATATATCTATACATGAACGTCATTGGCGTTACGACCATGTCTCTCGCTCAATCTCTCTTTCACTCACTCATCGACTTGCGATACAGAACCTGCAATTTACAGGAGAATGAAAAGTTAAGCCGCTACTGAGCTTAAAGGGGGTGGTAAACCAGACAATGGGGCCTCTCGGCTTTCAAATCTCAACGGCAAACAAACGCGAACGATCCGCGTGGGGCCCCCGGTTGGCACAAAAAACGTAATTGAAATATTGAGATCTGATTAAGATAAAATCAATAACACATCAGCATACCAACAAATTCATATCAAGATATATAACGATGAAACCGAGAATATTTAGGTGAACATAACCAAAATTAGTCAGTCGAGTTTTCTCGGGAACATTTTAATGACTTGGAGGAAGAATTCCAACCGAAAGTGCCTTCTCTGAAATTTACAGATAGAAATTATCCCTCTACATTTCACATATAAAATTATCATCTCCAGAGATTCTCATCCCTTAACTGAAAACTTGATATCGATACTAATCCATTCGAATTAAAATGAAGAAAATGAACACCAAACAAAAAAAAATCTCAATCCACCATTCATAATATAAATTTCATGCTTGAAGAAAATTTTTTTTCAAACATGAATATTATGAAAATTTAATATCAAAGTCTTTCGATTGTCCTCCATTCTCTATCCTTCACGTAAAACCATCAACAATAAATTGAGAAATTGTCGTGAACAATTGAAAAATAAGCAGCAAAATATCAATTCCGAATTCTCTACTTTCCTAACGGTAAATTCAATGTCAATATTATCCCCACAAAAAAATCAAGAACTCAAACGAAATGAAACCCAATCCTAGCTCTAACAAGAATTTATATTCATCACAAGACCACATGAATAAAGAAAGTAATATAATGAAATATTATTTCAATAATAACAACATATTCATATACATCCATACATGAAACACATTGAAAGTGCATAAAACGCTCTCATTTGTGCACATATAAGTGCACATAAATACATATCGTAACTCGACCGCGTGTCCCCTTTCACGTATGTTACAATAAAAGATACTTCTGTGGGTAAACACGTCCCATCTCTCAATTTCAACCTCTCTCCTCATCATTTCTCTTAGGGCGTTGACAATATATTTATACATACACATACACATAATATCCCGGGTGTTCGCATCTGCCAGCGCAACGGGAGGTCCGATTGAACGTGAAGTAGAGAAGGATCAAGCGCCGGAAAGAGCACGCCCAACGGCGCGCGCGTAAACGCACTTGAAAAATCTCGTTTATACACAACTAATATACACACACACACACACACACACACACACTGTTCCTTCTTTCATTCTCTGAGTTTGGATAGGCTCGTTATGCGGTTAGATATACCATTAACGTGACCACGTGAGCCAATCTCCACCACCAATAAGGTTCACGTAGTTAAAAAAACACCGCAAGAGGGAGAAAGTCGCCTGGGAAGAAAAAAAAATGAATAAATTTTATACCAGCAAAAAGAAGACAGACCAGGCGCGAATAATCGTGTAACCGAGAGTCTTTGTCGTGTTTTATTCGCACCGGACTTAACGTGCGGCAAAGAAAAGCAAAAAGAAGCAAAAGTGATGGAAAAGAAGTGAAAAGAGAGAAAGACTCTGCGACAACATTTCTCTTCGTTCTTTCTTCACTTCTCGCCTCTCATTTTTTTTCACCCACCGTGTGTCCGTGTTGCTTTTTTTCTTCCTTAGCTATACATCACACCGCCCCTAATTACCCACCGAAATCCCCTTAAACTGCCATTAAACCGACGCCACGAACAAGCCGTTTTGCTGTACACCGAAGTAAATGGATACTGAAGAGCGCAGCCAGTCTGCTCATAGGATTTTTGTAGCGTTTACCACGACAAAATTAATGCACACAGAGCAATGACGCTGTATATATTTACTTATGATGTATATCGTTGGATATTTATGTACTATCCATATTATGCAATGTGTTTGTACATTATTTTATTCCTTTTATGTTTCGGGTCTGAGTAACTTTTACAACTACTTCACTTGCACTCTGACCACCCGAATATTTCTAATGGATTTTAGACAGGCATTCAGGTAAGTTTTAATGTGTTTTATTATGCCATATATTGACGTTTATAACACACAGACGAAAACTTTAATTTTGTTTTCTATAGAGAAAAAAAATTTATATCTGAATAGAAGGAATATTGATTGTTCTTTGTTCACACTTCTGTGATTATTTTTTTCCAGTGCATGCAAAAATATTACAAAAAAATTCGCTCACATGTTGTAGCACCTACTGAGTGTTCGTACCACTTCAATGTTTCCAGACACAAACACAAACACAATCACATTGAAATTTTTAGTTTCTCTAATACACAACACATCATCACCAATATTGTACGATATGAAAGCCAGAACAACTGGGAGGAAAGAATTTGCAGCACGAACTGATGAATAACCAAAATTTCTGATGAAAAAAATGAATAATTTCACGACTCGAGACATTTTCGATAGAACATGTTGACTATAAAACCGCACGTCATAGAAACATTCGATCACAACACTCACTGAATATTTACATCTCGCTCGACAACAAATTTTCAATTTCTCGCATTCTACGGAACACTCGGAGAATATATGAATGTAGCGGAGAATGTAAACACAATTTTAACATCAGGACAACTTGAATAAAAGTTTGAATATTGAAAAAGAATTATTTGATCGATATTGTGACTGTTTCGTCGGGTAGTTGAAGGTATTGAATCAAGAGAATGTAGGAAAGCCAAATCGATATCTCTCGTCGATCATGAGTGAAGATTCGCTCAACTGTTTTTCCGGTTTGGCTCATGAATTTAGAAAACGAAAATTGAGCAAAGACGATTCACGATAATCGTTCAAATAATGCATTGCATGTACATATATTGATTTTAACATGTGAATGCATTGGAACTGGGAAAGAAAATATTCATTCTGATCCTCATTCGCCATCTAACCTCACAAACCTCCCAAATTGAGATATTAATATTAGAAAGGAATGAATAATTAATAGAAAATCATTACTTGGAAAGAAGAAACCGAATTTTGTGTATGGAGAGCTGATTTGACAATGGCGGTGGAACGTAGCGACAAGAAATTACTCTCAAGTGTTCAACGTTATGGAATTGCGGAAGATTGAAAACGGTTAGTTAATATTTTATCACACAATCACACAAATTGTCGTGAATTATCAAACTCATCACAAAAAAATCGCTGAGAGGTCATTAGAATAGGAACGTTTTGAAGCGACTCCGCCATATTCGCTAAGGACGCAACTGCAGAGATCGCGCCCAATCGATAATGTGCATCGATAAGTAATTTTCGCGCGAATTATTCAATTTTTGAAATGACACACTCGCTTTCTTCTCCATTTGTCCGATAATTTATTGATAATAAATCAGAGAAGATATATTACCTTGAAGAGTGAAGTTGTCAACATATCGTAACAATTAAAGACAGCTCAACTATTTATGAATTTTTATATTCTTCAACAACATTGATCTGAAATGAGGAACACGCAGACAATTCGATATGGTGAATCGATATCAATTGAAGCGCCAATAATTCAAATATCATTCATAGGAAGAAAAAATTGCAGAATAAACTGTGCGCTATCCGGTTTATAACCTCAAACGTCCCCTGTAGATAATCGAATAAAACTCCATCAAATACATCGTGAGAAAGAGAAAAGCTGTCTCTCTGCGAATTGATAAAATAGTTCTATGATGACTTCATCCATATTGAATTATATTTATCAGCCATAAAAACACTATTAAACATCAACATAAACGTTTGATCTAACGCACATCCAATCTATTAATACCACAATAAATTAATGCCAACATAAATATTAATATAAAAAATATACAAAGCAATTTGTGTTATTGCCTTCTTTGGAATTCAATTACTCATGTTGCTATGCAAGCTGACACATACAGAAATCTAGAGTGGTATGGATCATCAAATGTGTACACATACACAGGTGAACGTTGAGAATATACACACATATATATATTTCAGAGTCTATTGAATGTGGCGAACTCGAGGACGGGACCCCCGACGGTTTCTGCATCCACTCGCATGCCTTGACGCACCTTTCATCATGCGTAAAATTCTATTCGGTGAGATCGATCTCATGGAAGTGGTCGCTCCTGAACTTCATATACCTACCTTATAAATCCATGTATGCATGAATTATATGTTTATATGTGTATATAGATCGGACGCTTTGATCTATTCATTAAGCCATCATCCAACTGGTCCAGTGGTTCATGTATTGCACCAATATATCGCTCAATTTCATTGGTGAAGGTGTAAGTAACCATCTCTGAGGTTATTCGTGTGGATGGTTGACAAATTTGGAATATGGTTGACAATATGCAGAAGCAAGATATTCTTTTCTGTGTATTGATGGATTTTGAGTTGGTATCAATGGGTGAATATGCATAAAATTCATGATTGATTTTCGATGATTCAAAAAGTAGAAAAACATCTGACGGAACTTTGATTATTCTCAGGATCTTTTTCAATGGAGGAAGTGTTTTCCCTGATAATTTCCAATACTTGGGAGGATATTTGATTGTCTACGCGACAGTAGTAGTGTTGACGCCTTGCTCGAATAATATCAAATGCGCAATGAAAGTTCCTGAATGACAACATCCGCGGTGGCGAAATTGGTAACGCGCCCAAGACGTAATTGTTAGTCGCCCCGATGTATATCCCGATGTAATATCCCTATGTATATATATACATATATTGTTCGTAACTCAATGTTAATTCTGATAACGAACTCCCACATATGCGAAGAACGAGGTATTTCTGTTTGAATGATGAGACAACTTGTACAATAAATCTGTTTACTATTTGCTCGTTGAGTGGTTTTTTTGAAGACTGCCGTTACAGATGAAACTTATACAATATATAGCTTTTGGAAATTTGTATTGTA
>JABMBR010006300.1:0-10713 GCA_018881525.1 Meteorus sp. PSUC_FEM 10030008
CAAACGAAAAAAAAAAAAAAAAAAAAAAAAAAACAGAATAAAGTGAATTTGGAGAAGAAGAAAAAATAGTTGGGTGAAAGCCATGGGAACATGGAATATAACTATCCAAGAGTGCTCGTGTCTGAGCACTTACATTTATCAACGTAATTTAAAGTACTTACGTGCCATAGGCGGAGAGTATTTATGATCGTGATGGTGTGAGCGCGTACTGTATATGTATTCATAGAAAATTCTCGAGTGTGTACGCGCTCGAGTAACCATACCATATCTCTGTTCTGGGTTCGTACGATGCAAATACATTCCAATGTACAGATATAAATATGTACTCATTTATATATATATATGCATGCTATACTTGAGTTGTATATGTTAAGAGCATCACACACGATGTTTCGTTTCAGTCTGGGATCTCTGATATATGCAACAGTCAATCGCACATATAAATGTATGCGGCCTTGACATCGTCACTCGCGAGACTTTTCGTTCAAGTATATCGCACGTGAATTGATGTGCAACAATCTCAAATAATTAGAAAGCAACACACCTCTTCCTTCTGTATATCAGACGGATATTATGGTTTATCACACATTCATTGAATATTCGGTTCTGCTTTCGCGCTAACACCACCAGTTTTCTCCACTCATACACCGTCCATATGATAAAGAGAGTCAGATGAACGAATGCAACAGAGTAAACAAATACACCTTTTTCTGTGAGCGTTTCGCACAACCCGTTGTTATAAAGGAAGCGCAAAGTATGTCTGCGCGGATGCTTGTTTTGCAGAATTTTAATGTACGCGTGATGATTGAACCGAACTATCTGCCATACTTTCGTGTCAATCATGCATCTATCTCGTACTCAAACTTCCGGGAAAGACAAATTCAAATACAGAAGTTAGAATAGCGACATGAGAGAAGGGAAAAAGGATTTACTTTGTAAAAAATGGAAGGCAGGGGAAATCCGATGAAAGTATCAACGGTTGATCATAGGACAAATGCTTCAGAGACTGTCCTTGACCAAAATCACCTCATTCTACCAGTCAGTCGAACTGACAATACGTGAAACTGCATCAAAAAGTTTTGGAATCTGTGGTATTTATTGCATCATCATGAAACACGTGTCCAGTAGAAATGCATCGAAAAATTGGCAACTTTTATTCATTCAATGTTATATTTTCTCGATTCTGATACATCATATAATACATACATGGAGAAACCGATTGTCAACAACGAAATATACCGGTAATGATCTTCATAAAGAGTTGTACTCGAGATGTAGGTGAGCCCCATGAGCATCATTAGTTTTAACACAATGTAATGGATCGTTATTGAACCTAATCAGATGAAAATACTACGGAAAAAATGGACGAAAATTTCGACAATTGTAGTACTTGTCTGAAAGAAATGTATCATCACTACATAACGAGAAGATAATGGCGACAGCGTTATCGGTTGCAATGTTTCTCCCCAAACACAAAATCTCTCATCACCTATCTAAACACGTTTAACATTATACGGTTTGAAAGCAGTTAACATATATATTTAGCGACATTTGTAGAACGGATGCTACTACAAGGTGAGGTTGGCGTGAGTCCAGTAAATTAAAAAACAGAGAAACGAAATTTTGTTGCAGTCAAACAAAAATTTCTCTGAGTGATATAACGCGGTTGAGTGAAGACGCAAAGCAAAATCGATTGAAATAGGTGGAATAAATAAAAGTAATCTGTGTCCCAGCGCACGCATTGCTCATGTACCACAGACGTTTTTATCTGGATGCATCGTGTAAACGATGATGGTATAAGTTGTGCTCCAATTTCGGACATGAATAAGCTATTAATATCACAGCCCATCACAAATCGAGCTGGACGTAAAGTATGCCTGGAATGGTTACTGCTGTGACATATATATGTGTTTGTGCGCATGAATCACGAAATGCAATAGAGTTCCTTTTCGTTCTCCCCAATGCTATCGGCCGTACACTTTGTGCGCACATTCAATCCAACTTTTCGCTTTCCTCCCTCAACCAATTACCCTCTCCCATCCAATAACCTGCGTAATCCAAAAATTTTCAAGTCCTCATAAAATCATTCGATTGATTCCTTTAATTGTTCCACTGTCATTACTGACACCCAAATTTTCATCATTAAAACATAAATTTTGGAACCATTATTTGTCTTTGTTCTTGTCTAAGGATGATTTGCTTATGAACCTTTCACCCATAATTAATTTTCCATTTATCCAATAAAAAAATGTCCGGAAAATAGGCAATTACCCGATGTCCACGAATCGAATGTTCACCCTCATTTATGTCCTAAACGTTCATAATATTTATAGAGATTATTCATGGTTTATATTTCATAGTATGCCAATGAAAATAATAATTGATTCTATGACGGATCTCTGTCCGCATATTTCCTCCAGATATACCTAAACAAAACCACGTCACGTGACCACAACTCCTCCTACCGCGCCCTGAATTTTCACATGGTATTTATATAGTACAACGGTAGGAGGAAGTGGGGCATGCGCGAACACAAGGTAATCCCGAATCCAATGAATTTAATGAGTTGGGAAAGGAATAGTCACATTTTATTTGTTGCCATCTCAGACATGAAGCCACAACCAGTGCTGATCAACAACACGGAAAGCGCGGATGCACGTACTTGTCAAGGTATCATTGAAATCCGGGATTACCCCGCGTTCGCGTATCCCTTAATACTCTCCCCTATATGTACGGTACTTTCTATGAGAATTATCTTCAAATACCTGATTTTCCATTCTCAAATGATTTTTAAATGAAGTGCTGTAGTTTCTGACCAGTTTATCATTTATTTTGATTAGACAGACATTTTCTATGGCGTAATGTGTAAATAGCTATGATGAACATGGTAATTTTCCATACTGGAGGGTAAATTGAAATTATTGTCGGAAAAATAACGCAGAGTCTCACATAACTCAAAAAACCATCGAGTTTAGGGTGCAATGTTATATGACAAAATCTGTTGCTTCTGACCTCAGCGATGACGTCCTAACAGTAATACGTCACATTACCACTAATCCTGTATATATATGAACGGATGAAGGCGAGTGTGACTATGCAGCCATCATAGCTGGGTACTCTCCAACGCTAATTTTAGTTTCACGATTGCAACATACGGGTTCATAAGCGCATGCGTCCTAAACCGCCGTTTACATGTCGTTCATTCGCCTTTCGCACAGCATGAGGGAACTTGAATTTTTTCCAAGTCATAATTCCATTGACTATCTCGTTCAATTCGAATACCTGCGTCTATTGCACAGTTGTTTGATCCGTTACCGCTTGATTTGTAAATAATAATCGTGACATTCTCCCAATTCACCTCATGACTTATCTGATGAATAAATATATATCAGCGAAAGAAGCAGTGACAATGATGGAATTTATTCGGCACATTTTTTTGTATTTTTCTTTGGAAAATGCATAAGAAAAACGAAAATTTGAAAAAAAAACGCTGAATTTGGACCATTATCGGGCAAGTTATGAGCGACAAATCCTAAAAACACATGTTGTTTTCAAAATTCCACATCCTTCAAACCGATGATGAAAAAAATGTCAAACTTGGTCAGGAACAGTAATTCGATGAGCACAAAGAAATTTCAAAAAATAGAGGAAATCAAAAATCTAAAATTATGAAACCGGCCGATTTGGCGTGGAATGTCCCATAGATATTCTGGTTTTATTTAGCATTGCCATGAGAGAGATGAATGCGTTTTTCCTTATATCAGAATATCAGAAGCTATAAATGGAGAGCAGATGGAAGTGAGGAAAACATCATCGTATACTTTTCAATGGCATACACATGAAATTGAAATGTTGACAACTGACTGAGAATCGATACGAGAAAATTGCGTTTGATCCTCATCAAATATCCCGCCCATTAACTTATCTTCGGGCGCAACAAATCATCTCAGAACGTTGATCGAATTCCAGTTTGTGGTTCGTAGCACTCTTATGGTGTATCCACGACAACATCCAAGCTGATTTTCCACAGAATGGTGCGGATCGAGCAACCAAACCGTTCAGTCCTGGATGTTATCGCTTCATTACTTATTAGCATCCTCTCAACTACACCTCCAACTCATGAATACAACGAGTTGAACTATATAAATAGACTTTCCACTCATACCATTCATGTAAGTGCAACAACAATGAAAAAATTGTATATGACGAAATATAATATAAAATTGACTTAATTATTCAGAAGTTGAAGTTTCTACATCTTTTGCTGCATCATGATGTGGTTTCAATTCTGACAGAAACTCTCTCATCATCGTCGAGTTGACAGTAGAAACAAATTTCTACGAAAAATTAATCAAACATTTTGCTGTACACGTGAACAAATGTCGAATCAAACTAGAGGATTGGCTAAACCAATAACATTGTCTGCAAGTCCTCCATATTCAGCAGTTTTACTCGTTTTTTTTTCTAGTAGGAAAGCCAAACACAAAGAGAGCTCAGTCGGTTGATATACGTCACGATTTCTCACCTTCAACATCGCACAGAAGCGTGAAGAAAGAGGAGAAGGGGAAGAAAAATAAACAACAACGCGAATGTAGAGAATGGAGGAGAATAGAGATAAACCTGCGAGAAGTTCTTCCCTTTTATTTCTCCAACCATATCACTTTTCTTCAATCCTCGATCACAAAATCGCACTCAAAATCTTTGTAAATCGACACGGAAAGAGAGAGAGAAAGAGAGCAACCTTATTAAGTCTACTCGTACACATCGCCTGGCACCTTTCATATATATTTCATGTATCCCCATATATACTGTAAATATATGTATGAACGAAAATTAAAGGAAATAAAGTATGGGAGATGGAGACGAATAGACGGTTATACGGGAAAACTTTTGACTTTCGTCACTGAACACATTCAATGCAATTTTCTTTAGGTGCAATACGCTACGTGTAAGCAGTCCTCCCTACCGAATTCACATTACATTAATCATAAAAGTTTACGCGAACTCACTCGGGATAAAGTCAAGTCCTGGTGAGTGCTGAAACAATACTCGTACCATTTTCACATGCAAATAGAGCCGATACATCCATACCCGTCATTTCGTCATCCACCTAACAATGAAACTGTATTGCTCCTGATATCAAAAAATGCTCTTACTCTATATCAGTGGTGACAAATGGTGGTTGAAACTTACCTCCTCCATCCAGCCAAACTCATGGAGAATAACACTGTGTAATTCACTTCATGTGTAAGTCACTGCCTGGGCCATTAGCCATGAGTTTGGCCGCATCAAGAAGGTAAGTGTTACCCACAATCTGGTTTCATCCTTACATCAAATTTTCAGAGACATAGGAAATTAATTGAAGAAGAAGTACCAATCGTGATCACAATATTCACGACTTTATTGGGAGAAAATTTGAATCATGAGAGATATCACAAGAGAACCAGACTCATTCCCCTCGTCATTTCTACAAAAAGCAACAATATGCGTCCATTCATCGACTTGTATGTTTGTAGATCAACATGAAAATACAGAGACACAACGACAGAGGGCAAAGTGAATCTGCGTTAACCACAAAAAGAAATTGTATATATATATATGGGTGTGTGTGTTTGTGTTTGCGCACGCGAGTGTACGCATGCATGTGTTGGCAAGTATTATCGATCTCCGGTATATCGTCAGCATACCAGACACTATCGCATGCTTGCGGTGCACGTGTGCGACGCTCCTTCCCCTCACCCCTTTCTCCTCATTCGCCCATCGTATTTTCTTCCCCACCACTATGTTCCAACTATGATCTCCCCTTCGCCGCACTGTTTTGCTCCATCCGCTTGCACCGGCTGTATTGGCGCGCGCAAGTGTTCCATACACACTCACAAAAACATAGAACACACACACGAATACTTCTAGCCGAATTGAACGCATATGCGCCGCACGTAATCCCAAACGGCCAAGGATGTATTTCAGCAGTGTCGTTTGTGTCAGTGTATATATTCGTACACAAATGAATGTTCACGCGACATTTACGCGTATCGTTGAACATAAGTATTGAAATATAGTTATGTAATGTTGGCTTAAAATAAAAAGGTATAAAAGAACTCATGACTAAATTATTTACATAAAAATATTCTCGTAGTTTCCAAATCGTCTAAACTAAGGTAGTTTATTCGATGCGGCGACCAATCTTGCAAAAATTTTCATGCGTTACTGGTTGAATGGACTGCGCCAACGAGTCTGCTCAATATTAGGAGTGTAAAGAGGTAAGACCAAAAAATATGTCAAGAAATCGATACTGACATCTGCACCAAAATCAATGAATCATATCAATTCTTCCAACATTGAAATTTGATGAATATCTCATTTGTCTGTAAAACTCAAAAGATAGATATCGAAAATAATATACATAACAATCATCATGTGAAGAACAGACAACTTTGCAAAACTGTGTTGCATAATTGTACAAAAGGATTTTTAGTTTCAGAATTTTCCAATTTCAGAAGATCGAATTCTCATTCACTGAGGTCACAAGTTAATTTTTTAAATCAAGACATTTCTCATGTCAACACAAAATTAACATCTATTGTCCTTTGATAATCTGATGTACTTTGGAATGGAGATGCATAACGGAAAAACATGTTCATAGTCATTAATAGACCACACCATCATTCCTAATAATCAACAAACAATCGCAATTGCTGTACACAAAATGAGAATCCCCGTCCAACTGAAAGAGAGCGGAGCTCTGATCCAGTACCGTCACTTCACCATTCAACATCTCCAAAGCATACCCGCAATAATGCAGTGAAAATTTTTTTCATAACACAACAAGTCTGTTTCACTATACACACGTTTACATATTTATTTGAAGAATCAACTCTACTTCAATGTGTGTTCGATTCGATGAAATTGGGAGGGTGAAATTTCACGCCATCATATACATCCGTCAAAACGATATATGTTTGTGAAAATATGCATAATGTTTCGATGATTGAGCAGGTACGTTCCACTACGGATGGATCCAATCATTGTGCTCTCCTTCGAAATCTTTACTATACTTCATTATCATAAACTGAAGATGAATGTTAGCGATGCAAATGCGATCGGTCGATCGATATACTATTGTTGAATGCACTATGAAAAAAATGATTGCCATATTCGTCAGCATTTCAACCACAACAATGTATGCTTGGCCACACAATGTGATTGAAGTTTCTTCCGAAAGTTTGGAATTTGAACACAGATGACACATGAGATGGCATAACACAAATGATTATTTCGCTAGAATGAGGAATTATCTTTGTCTTACCGAAATAAACTGAAAATGTGAGAACGACAATAAGACGATGTATGAAATCTAGTGAAAAATTCATACGTTTCCAGAATGCAAGTAATATATACTCTCATGAGCGAAGCACTGAGAATAAAAAATCCCATTCATTTTTATTCAAACAGTAAGAGAACTCCGATTTTTTATTGAACAATACAATTAGTCAATGATTCTTTTTTTGTTGTTGGCGGTTGGATTATACGAATCCTCCCAACTTTCTTTTCATTGATCTTCAATTCATGGCATGTACATTCGTAATTCCATGGAATAGAAAAAAATTCATTAGAACCCAACCCTGAATAGATAGCAATTCTTCTCGGTAAATTGAGTACGGATTACAAAGCCATATAATGATGGAATATCACTACTCTTCAGAGCAATGAACAACAAGTGCATCATACTGTGCTAGATCATGGATGTAAGAAAATTGAATCAATATGAATTGTTGCGATACGACAATAAAGTGTGCAAATGCACATTTTATTAAAAATATAGGTGATTCAATGTTGATGTGGTGAGAGCGTTCTTTCAACCTCTCCAACGATATTTGTCTGTGTTTCATTCTCATATATAAGCATCATAAATATATATAACTCAGATTGGAGATGGAAATACACAGACGACCAATGAATACAATTGGCAGCCGTGTGTGGACGGTATTTGATGACAATGCAAATATGTTCGCCATGCTGCACTCAGCGAGTAATTTCCACCGATAACGATAATTATTCAGAGCACGCGCATGCCAATTGGCTCCACTTGATGGCGATCGAACTCGGTTGCGGACGGAATCCAATGGAATTTGCTTACGATTCACAGTTACATTTGCCGTCTCAAGATTATCGGAAACAAGTGAGAAGAGCGAAGAACAAAAAAGTTACATGTAGAATGTATGAGTGAAGTGTTAACTATCGAAATGCTAGAAAAGATTCCATTTCTGAATGATAGCAATTATTGGCATGAAGTACAAACAACAGAGGCGCTTGATCAGTTTCATTGAAATTGCACCTCTTGCCAGAGGCCGGAGAAATTCATCAAATCATACCCAACATTCAGATTATAAAATGTAATAATTTTATACGGATTAGATCCACGTAAAAATGAAAAATGCAATACTGATCCAATGTTTCGTGAGGGGCAACATAGATGATGTAATACCAATTGAGGGGCTATCCCGAAATTCTGCTCGGAACGGGTATGCACCATAATACAATACAAGGAATATTCGACGTTCATTCATCAGAAAAGCACTATAATTTCACTTACTAGTTCATGAAATAGATTGTGACCCTGATTTTCCATTTTCCTCGCAGAGGGTTCTTTGATTAGAATATTTTGAAATTTCGAAATTCTATCGCCCAAGTGATACCACGATACGGTGACATTGCGTTCGAGTCAGCGAACGTGGTCGACCACCAGCAGTGAAGAACGCGAAACAGTGCGAGCGCGTCGCCTTGTCCCACCACCACCCTGCTGCTTTCTTCCCGCGCACATCGCAGAGTCGATGACCTTAGAGCTATGTGTGAGCGACTAGGTCCCGCACAATACTCGACAAACTAACAAGAGAAAAGAACGTGCAAAAAGTAAAACAACTGAAGGAATAAAGAAGTCCTACACGTCTTCGTGGAAATGCATGGAAAATAAAAAGAATCTTATACATTATTAACCAGATATCATGTATAAAATACCACCAAAAATGCCAGTGTCAACAGGAATAGTGGCATAATGACAAATCCATCGTAGGAACATTCGAAGGTGTGGATGGGTGATGTATCTGAAAAGGGAAATAGCACAACAGGCGATGGAAAGATTTGTCCTTCAATCAAATATACTTGGCGAATTGAATGAGTCCCATTTTCAATACATATCTCACAAAAATAAAAACCACGTCGGAGTTTAAGATCGAAAAGTAAGATTAATGTAGAAACAGAGATACAAGAAAAATATCGTAATACAAAGTTGAGTGAGAAATAAGTGACTCATAACATGTGCCCATGCACTGTTCAAGTAATTAACAGTACCGAACACTTCCGAGTCATTTTCGCATCAACTATTGAACCCGAACACCCAACCCTCTCCAATTTCAGCCATTTTCCTGAATCTAATTTATGTTTCGTTATCTTACAAATAAACCATCATATGCGATTCAGTATCCAATGTTTCGAAATTTTCGAATGCAATACAAAACGAATGAAAAAATATCTTTACTGGTTAAGTAACAACATTATCATCTTGACAACAGAAATAAAGTGCTCAAATTCACCAGTGCATGAAAAGTTGTCACGCTTAATTTTCCCTCATTTATTTTTCTTCTGTTCATTGTTCACCCCAGCATTTGTGATTTGAACTTTCCGTGAATTGTAATAAAATGATGTTCAACATGTGAATATTCGTGAGCAGCAAACCATTTTCTTTCTTAGACGTGCATTTCATCAGTCGGTCCTGTATCTGTCGGTCCTCACTTATACTGAGTGCGCACATGCGCAAACCAACATGCTCAAGTGTGCGCCGGCGTGCCACATGGCCGTTACCTTGGCAATGCGTTGACCCTAAAGTGGCGCGGCGTCAGCATTAACGGAGAATAGAGTGCGAGATAGAACCAAATACCTGGAGGACAGATGGGACTAGAAATATTGAAACACCTGCAATCATCTAACCAACTTTCCTCTTCTGCTTTCAAAATGTCGACCCAATAACAATATTTCAAATGCGTTGTGGATTTTCATTAAGTACTTTATACTTGGTCACACAGAAAAATTAGGAAATGCGAATATTATACAGATGTATTGCAAAGTTCGCGGTAGTTGCGTTGTTACATCATTCAATGTCTCTTTCTTTGTATTTTTTCAATCAAAAAATAGCCAATAAGTATTGATATGCATCCAACATCAAGCCGTCGGAATGACAAAACTAGTCTAATCTTTCACCTATATTACTGCATTTGATTCTCATTATATAGAAGAGTTTCAAATATGAATGAAAGTAATTCAGAGAATCCATAATCTCACGCTGCTTCACATTTTGCCGATATTTTTGTCATCGACATATCTATACTAATTCTTTCTAATACACGATCATCACAAATCCCCACTATGATTGTTAAATTATTCTCATTTTCTATACCACTTGGGCCTTTTACACAACATTTTCATCTACAATCACATTCTGGCTTCACCTCTAAAACCCCTCCCACACTACATTCGTACACTGATAGAAAAAATAACTTGATTCAAGAAATCTTGTTTCTTCAAAATTTCATTCTTGTTTCAAACTATTCAATTTTCTCTATTCGAAAAATTACTCTTCTCTTCAGCGAAGCACTCATTTGTTTTCAATCAAAATGGACATTTATTTCACCCAAGAATTTCTTTCTCTTGGATTCCTTT
>JABMBR010006301.1:0-10712 GCA_018881525.1 Meteorus sp. PSUC_FEM 10030008
ATGTATAAATATATATAGATATACATTTCTATGTGTATACATCCATACCATGAGCGAAGCAAAAAAAAAGATTTGATAAATTAATCTTACAATGACTGACCTGGATCAAACAATCCTGTTTCATTTCGTATTTATCAATCTCTCAACTACACCACATGCAATTATAATCACCTGACATGAAAACTATGTATCAAAATTCAATTTTCCTCGGGTGAATATTTCAGTAAACCAATTGGTTATTGATTGAAAAAAGAAAAAACTATTTTATATAATCGGATGAAAGACAGAATGCTACGAAATAATGTACGCACGTAATCGATATCATCTCATAATATTTGATATCATGATCGATTGTGTCTTACGATAAATAATAAATAAACAGGTGATGTGAATAAATAAAATCATGTTCATGATCCAATTTCAAGAGTATTATGCTCGAAAAAGACCTTTATCATGCGGAAGATATTTTTTATATTTATTTTTCCTTCACTGTTGCTCTTGTCCTTATATTGGTATACAACGTTTCAATTTCATTGGGATTATATGCGATGAGGGAAAACCTTGCACAGTGCGCATTTTCCGCTCATGGTATACACAAATGTATACGTATATGTGTATGTATATGTATGTATATTCATATATAATATAGGTAACATGCCATCCCATTAGACGCTAGCTGCTATGCCGCGGCTGCTGAGATGGGCTGCCCGCTGCCAGCACTGATAATCTCTTTACGATCCTTTCGCGTTTTTTATATGCGTTTCTCAAAGTTATCTGTATGCATACAGTTACTAAATACTCATATACATACGCGCTCGCGTAAATGACATAACAAGAACGGAAGAATAGAAATAATCTCAGTTTGATAAAATGCGGTGGACGTATATGAGTTGTGTACCAGGTCGTTTTGATAAATCATGTTGGGGACGGAGAATAAATTAGAAAAATGTATATTAGGGTTGAGAGACGATTTTGAGAGCCTGATTTGAGATTGAAATTTATGGAGTTGAGTTTAATTTGAGGATTTATTGCAGTTGATGAATAGCGAAGTGGAAATTAGTTGATCACGAGTAAATATCTTGTGGGAAATAATTATCGGATTTGTGCTGTGATTTCTCTATAACTGTACGAAAATTATTTCGGCTTGGAATTTTAATTATTGAACAAACGTAATTGTTGCTAATTGTACATCTGGTTCGTTTCACAATCAATAGGAAGGGTCATTAACATAATTTTTACGCGAAAAAACCTGAATTTTTATCGAATTTCTGATAATTTTCGGACGTGTGCTGATAATTATGGAACGTCCATTTTATGATTCCACTCCACTGTTCTTGCAATATTTCGAACTGTAATCATCGACTCGATTCAAACTCTTGATTTCTCTCCATATATATAAACATTAACGAAGAGTAAAATTAATACATAGACAGACGAATTCTCCTGTTTTTTCGACAACTTATAACTCAATCATATCGAATTTTTATATTCTCACTACTTTTCTTTCATTATTTCTTGCTTTCATTGTTTCTGTCTTTTGTTCTTTACCTCCACAACCTGCTGAAGATGAACAATAATATGGACATAAGAACCAAAAAATTGGAAGAAAAAACCCAAAATAATTCAATGACAAAATGATAATATTTAAGTTTAAGAAATATCTAATCAAAATTATTTGATAAATGAACATTGTTTTTTTATAGCCTGGATAACCAACGAGTACCGTTGATTTGGTTCCGTGCAGGGTGTGAGCAATCTCACTCTATGCAAGGCATTCGTTTCAGGGAATTTAATCCACTCACCCTCCCAACTATCTATTACGTGATAAATATAAATTACTGATTATTAACAAGTCCCGTACTGAAGGGTCGCATCCACACAGTATAATTACGAAGTCGACCTATCGATTAGAGAAATATTTCAATTCCCTAAAAAATACTTATCAGAACATCAAGAATTAGGTTATCTTTGATGTTTGATCCACATTCGACACAGGAAGACCTTGATGTACGGGATATATTGTAGAAGAATTGGAGAAGCGGCTTTGATGATGATGATAAAAATGTTGATTATAATACAAATGTCGATTGTGAAGATACGAAAGAAGGAGATGAATGAAAAGAAAAGAATAATGTCGGATAAAAGGATTTTATGTTGGAGATATGAGAACGACAGCAAGGCGCTTGGTATTTTTGTTGATTCCAGGTCCACCAGTGGAGGTTGGAGTAACCATGTATGTCCTCAGCATCAGTTCAGTGTCCGAAGTGTTGATGGTACAGTGTGTTAATCCCCTTAATCGTATAATGAAAAAAATATAAGAATTAACGACGAATTGACTAGCTCGCTAAATCTGTCCACTTCCTTTAATCCGTATCACTTCCTTTGCATCTATACATTATTTCTCCCCATTTTTTCTTCCGTCTATCGGAATGTCAAAGTCCCTTTCTGTATCATCATTCCTTCCGACTCATTTGTCCTCAAACTCTAAATGGAACACCCTATATTTTTATATCGCTCCTGTATGTGTACTGACATCAACTGACGTCTCTTCATCTTCCACACGTATCGCCCTACATTTTCCTACCCTCGACTTCTTCCCTTTTTCTATTCACATATTTTATTTTCCTTCAACCTTACGTTATTTTTCTTCTTCCTCCTCCCGTAGGGGATACGATTGCCGGCAATCTGGTTATCAAAGAGCTTTTATTGATCTCGAAAGTAGAAAAAAAATACGTGAAAATATATGGGGTTTTTGCATTGAACAGTTTCTATCTCTTCTGGGTGAATTAATTTATCGTGATTATATTGCCATGATGGATCAGTTAATCTTCCTATTCTTCATTGCTAATTTCATTTTTCCATATCCATTTCTGTCATGATTCTAACTTGACGATAATATTGTGATTGACATTATGGAATTGAATCGTTGAGAAAAAAAAATTGAATAGAAAAGAATTTTAATTTATTTCAATCCATAATTTTTATCCTTCCTGAATAATTCTCTGCGAACGAGTAATATTTGTCGAGTCAACAATTCAGCGAGAGTTCTTTCTGAATGAAAAAAAAAAAAAAAATCCTACATCCTAGATCAAATATTTCCTCAACTGCTTCTTCATCCTCGTAACCTCTCAGGTTTGCGAGCAAGCTTCAATTATAATAAGTAATTTGTATTGAATTTTCTGGTTTGGTTTCCCTCATATACGTGTTGAATCGATTTGGTATCAATGTTTTAATTTTCATGTTTATGATTTATCCATTAATTTTTCCTCAATAATTTAATTTCAATGTATCTGTTTGTGGGTGTGTCTTTTATTTGGAGTGTTGATGCTTGCTCGTGACTGATTTTAAGGATATGATACCAAAATTGTGTGTGTTGGCAGAACGAGATAAAAAAAAACATGCAAAATAACAAGAGAACAATAAAAATAACACACTGATGGCCTTTTGTTAACTAACAATATTTTTAGCTCGTCACACGGCTGTTTGGTTGGCTGAACTGTTACAAGGGAACCTTGCTACGTTCCGCAGTCTTCGCAAGATTAAAAACAAATATATAAATAATATATATCTTGTCCACCTTTATTATTATATATGGTTGAAACCTTTTTGAACAATTGTGGTGTGTTAAATATTGCATGGCCGAATCCTTGCGGAGCTCGATTTATCCGATTGGAAAACAATATTCACACGAAACAATATAAACAAATGCAACAGTTCCATTTCATTTAAATTCAACGTGATAATCTTCAACATTATCCCACACATTAAATTCGTAGTCTTAATTTTACAAACACAATAAATATTTTGTGATATCTCCGTATCATGAGAATGCTCAAACATGTAGAATTGTTGGACACCTTGCATATTCGAATAAAGTTGAATAAATATATCTGTAATCGCAGTTAATTAACTGTTCAATGGAACGAAGCAACTTAGGCAACTGCCACAATGCCAAAGTCTGCAAAGCACCTTCATTGTAGCAAAAGAGAGAGTCCACATGCAGTAAAGGCAAATGGTAAACACAAAATGGTATGAAACAACTAAAGTGATGCGGGTGTAGAGTGTCTGAGTAGGAAGTGAAACGAAATAGTGGGAGAGAGTTAAGTCTTGTGAAACTATATTGGCGCTTCACTTCGATCGGCGTGTCCTCAGGCGTCTACACTATACGGCCACTCTAACGAGCCAAACCTCTAATGGAAATTCGTTACGTTGGCCTTAGGGGAAGGATCGGAAGTCGAAGATAATTTCTCCAGGCTTGGCACCAGCACCCAAATTTCATTAGAGAACAGTACGAGCTCTCATGCTTTTTCCGTATTTTACTCGATTTTTTTTCTTTTAGTTTGTTTCATTTCTTTATTTTCACTTCTTTCTCTCCTCTTTTTATCTTCCATATACGACACACTACATTTTCACGGCTGTCTTTAACGAACCTTTACGACACTTCTTCATGTACGCGCGTTTTATACAGACACACTCAAATAGATCTGAACCACTCTGCTTTATGTAGGGCACCAACTTTTTCTTTCTTTCGAGTTTTGTATTTAAATTCAAAATTTTCCGAGTAAATTTTTTTTATCAATATTGATATAGTGGTGTCAATATTTCTGTCATGTACAAATTTATTGTAGTGATTATACTTCACTTCGAGACATTCGTGCCTGATGGATAACTCGAGCTCCGCAGGCCAGAAGAAACAACAGTATCATAATCGAAACTATATGAATACAAATATACCTGTTTGTTTTTAATTTTTTTTCTTATTTGTCTTTGACTTTTTTTTTAAATTTTTTTTGTATATTTAGGTTTAGTTATAACATTGTGTATTATTAAATTATTATAATTGTTATCATTATCATATATAAACATGAATAATCCTGTAGCGATCGATTAACGTTCCGGATTGTACATTCAGATTCAAAAAATAATTCATCTCTGTCAAAATTGTTACCCCCATTTTTTTTTTTTTAATAATTTCCACAATTTCTCTCAATATGTTGTTGCTTCATATTATCATAGGATTTTGTTGATGAATTGTTTGAAGAATTAACAAAGTGAAATTTAATCCAATAAATTAGTTGAGAGTCGTCTGCTCATATAATGGAAGGAAAGTCATTTTGAAATGGAAATAAAATAGAAAGTTAATGCAAAATAATTATGCAGACGAGATTGGAAAGACAAACGATTAGATGAGATTGGTGCTGTGTTTCATTGTTGCTATGTATATATAGTTATTTGATGAATATATATATAAATAGACAAAAAGTGGAGGAAGAACGTTTGGAACTGAATGTACGAAACTGGACCCCAGGTGTTGAGCCCTGTGCGGAAACCAAATCAAGTCGACACTGTCACCTGGAACGTGACTCGCGATTTCTCTCGAAAACCTTCTTGAAATTTTCCCACCCATCGTTCCGATAATTTTTCCATTTATATAATTTTCCATGAAATGATAATTAACATTTGTGAAAATTGAAATTACATCTGTATTCAGTCTGACCCGAGACAAATATTCTGTCTGTATTCCCTTTCATCAATTTTATATCAATGTCTCCAAGCAATCAAAATAGAAATGGAGAAATCTACTTATTTCATCAATAATTCCATCTTATTCATAAAATATTGATAGATAATATTTTGATTGATTGTAAACAATATTTTTTTGAATAAGAATACATACAAAATTGCATTCAACATATGAAAATCCACCCCCTAATAATTGCAACAGTAAAATTTGCAGAAATAAATAATCATCTAAGATAGACATAACCTCGAAGAGTGACTCGGGTTGCGCAAAACTAAAAAATATCAACCTAAATATAAACAATCGACATGAGAGTCGAAATGTTACGAAATAATATTGTCAGTGTGTGCAGTGCGCTTCTGGTCGCCGCCGCGTCATGTGTATGCTTCAATTTGCGTGCATAAAAATTTACAATGTTGAATTTCATTGTTTATTGCGTTTGTGCATTCATTTGTATCTAAATATATATTTGATAATATAATTTTTTTATCATTAATTGAGAAAGTACGTTCGCGAAGAAATTTCGATATAATTAATCACACAATTAATTATACGATATTTATGTGGAAACATAAACATAAATACTATTTTCATCCGAACGTTTTCTCAAGAAAGAATAGAACACAAACACTCACACAAACGTGAAGCTTCATACACTAAAAAATTGAACACAAATAAATAGAATAAAACTAAAAGCTTAATTTTAACGAACGTATTAAGTGCCTGGTAAGCTTGTGCCGCCTGTCTACGCTTTTGCCTGCGCCTCATCGCATCCCTTATAAATATTATCATCTATAAAAACTGATTTAAAATTGCAGCAAAATTATTTATTGAACATTACAATCCGATAATGCATCCAACCACTGATAATTCAACTGAATACTTCATTCTCATTCAAATAGTATTTCATTTAAACGAAAAAGACATAAAAATGTTAAAATTCTTGGACGACTCGTAAATATGCTCATGGAGATTGGAAATAAATTCCGATAAATGTGCGAGACGCCTCATTTTAAGAGAGTGAGTATTGAGATGCGGCCAACAGAGAAAAGGCAGATGGTATTGAGTAGGAAAGGAACGAGACGATGTGGAATGATACGCGTCCTCTCTACCAGGACACCATCGATCTTCTTTTCTTCGCATTTTATTCACCCCAGTTTCATTCCGTCTTTTTTATCACAAACACCTAGTCACAAAACATTCACTGAAACACACACATTTATGGTGAAATATATATGGACATATATTTACAGTAGCATTACACTTAACACCCTTCAAATCTCCCATGACCCTTGTCAACTTTTTTTGTGTATTTGTACCACAGCGCATCAGTCATTATTCGCAGTTCCATTTCCTCTGCGCGATTCATTCTCTCCTGCTACAGAGATTATCGCCAGTGATCATCTCTTACAAAACCTCTTTGTTTTATTTTCTTAACTTTTCCGGGCTCCCTCTCACTCATAATTCAACCATCGTTAATTTTTTTCACGTTTGTTCTCTATCTACAGTTGAGATAAAGACAAAATTGATGGAAGTCAAAGTTTTTGCCTGTGACGACACAATTTATTCCTTCATTATCGTTCATTTATCTTCATGTAACTATCATTTTATGTACAGAACATTTGAAAACATGAAAAGCTGAAGTGGATAAGGCTCAGAATAATATTCACATTGCTCAGTTTCTTCTGTATAAAATATTTTTGTGGAATTACTTGGCGAAGAAAAAAAGTACACGATCTTATCATAAACATCAAAAAGTAGAATAATATTCTGAAACTTTTTGTTCATGTCTATCAAGAGCACAAGCTCAATTTGATTGATCTCAATTGAGATAGAAAAATTTAATTCCCATTTGTCAGAAATTATCCCAGAATATCTTCCAACTGATCTCCTCATGCTAACTCTCTAAAATATTTCAACCATTTTCCATAAAATATAGAACAATTAAATGGTAAATTTTATTCCACCCCTATTCTCACAAATGCACTTTTCTCTTCCAATAAATTACCAACATCGCTAATAGATTTATAATTGTGCGCCATCCCTTACGTGGCGTTTCTCGTGGTAGACTCGCATATATACATTTATAGATATATCTATAAAGGAGTGTACGAACGTCGTTAGCGTGATATTGTGCTTGGCATAGCGATATCCATCCAATGTCGTGGTGCGCGCGTTCTTCGGGGGTTGATGCTCAAGAACTCCCAAAGGTTTTGCCAGCCATGTGAGAAATGGCATGGCCGCAGTGCGCCTGGAGAGTCGCCAAACGGGCCACCCGCGGCAAACCAGATCACTGAGGCTAGCATCCCGAAAACCACCCAACAAACCTTCTGTCTCTCACCCAAGAGAATTATCACGCGACCGCGCGCGCACCAAACAAACGATACTGTAACCGCCATATACATAAAGACACAAACATAAAGAAAGACTCGACATCTAACTCTTAAGCTCTCTATAATTTTCCCTCTTTCGTTTTATCTACACGAACTTTTATTCCAGATTTTCTGCGTGAAGTATTGCTAAAAGTTGGGAAAATATTCGTGTTGGAATGTACAACAGTTCCCAATGGGGGTTGTTGAAATTAGAATTTTTTAATTTTTCATTTTATAAAATCAAAGTCTGATAATAATCGATCGATCAGATTGATGAGTAGAAATTTTATGATGATATCGAAGTTTTCGTGGGTGATATAAAATATTTCAAACGCTGATATAAAAACATATATTCGAATTGGATGCAGACGAAATACTGTAGAATTTCCAAGTTTATATCTGATAGATGGTGATTGTTGAAGAGGTGAGTCAAGAGATGCGAAGTAGAAAATATATAGGGTAAAAAGACGATTACTTGCAGGCAAGTTTGAGTAGCCAAAGTACCACGTTATCAGAAGTAGATGGCAGATGCAGTTGTGACTATTTTTTATCTATTCGACTGTCAGTGTCCCACTCGAAACATTTTCACTTCACTTCGAAAATAAATTCGATGATATATAAAAACGAAATAGGTTAAATTCACCTCCATTCAACTCGGAAAGTAACATTTTAGTTTTCGTTTTTTCACATATATATTTACTTAAAATAAACTCACGATTGGAACGGTGGTGGTGATGGATATTCGCAACCCAATACAACTGTCAGTGTAATTTCTTCCAGAGTGGTAATTCTCCGTTATTCTTCATCGCTGAAACATTTGAATAATTATTAGAAATGTTGAAACACCAATTCTTCTCAGACGGTATAATTTCTATCCCAAGTTATTACATTTCAACATTATGAATTACTCTGGAATATTTACCAATATCTGCAGGCAAATATTGTCTTATTCTACGGTTTTGCTTATAATGTACTTTGACAAGCGTACCAACTTCAGTCCCGTATATTCTAAATTATCATTGATCTAAACTTGAGATAACCAAATTGGATGAAAGCACCAACGCCAGTTCGATGTAAAATTCAATATCAACATGAAGATCGAGTGTGACTTGAGCAACAACAATATTAAATTCAAAGTTTGGAATATTCTATGGAAGACATTACCAAATGATAATAAATTTTTTTCTAACCATATTGCAAACTCTCCAAGACAATTCAATCCAAAATTGATTTTCTTAATCTAGGGAGAGTAATTTTGTTGAACAAATGAACAATTCAGGGCATAACATGAGTGTTGAATACGAAATACGTTGAGATTCTCAAGCTCCCAAGGCAGCCATGAAACCAGCGCGTGTCCTCCTAATAGCCAAGACGTCTTTGCGTCTCGTCTACACCCCCCTTGCCTCTCATTCCGCTCTCATATCTTCACTTCATCCAATTCCTCTTATACTCCAACCCTACCATGCCTCTCTATCCTTTCGTTATCTTCCCGGTTGATCGTGCTTTTGCCGCGCGCCCGACCCAAGAAATTTCCAAGGATATTCGCCGGGAGTAAAGCTCGCCTTTGCGCGGCATCGAATATTCTCTTGCGCTATCAGACGCAACCACATCCCCTTTCCCGAACTCTCACACTCTGTACTCATTTATATATCTTCCACCAACATGGAGTGGGGTCTCCTCATCTCCATGGGTTCCATGAGAATTCGCATCAAATCCCCTTCACTCGTGATGAATTATTCAATGAATGATTGAAACTCTACATGCAAATAACACCATTTGTTTCTGAATTTTATCTGGCCTTTCCAAATATCTCCGGTGTATGGCAGAATAACAAGAAGACAATCCAACATTGGTAATTTATTATCAAGAGTAGAAGAAAAAAAATTAACATGGAGACGAGAATAGATTAATTTCGCTATCAGCAAAAAGAAAAAGCTTAAGTCCATTTAGATTGAAAAAGTTTAAAAGTTGTCGAACCACCGCTCCTCCACATTTCTTTTTTTACTTTTTCTTCTTAATTATATTTAAAACACTCAGAAGAACCGTTTCTTTGATGCAATGGATAAAAAAGAAACAAATCGTAAAATGACATCATAACGATAATTTCATTTGTATCAAATTCAAAGTCATTACAGAAAGCAAAGACTGGAGGAAGTCCATGCACTGAAAATCGAAGTGATAAGGGAGAAATGTTGAAACCGCACTAGTTCCATTAACCAATTCGCCCGGGTAACTCTGTTGACCTATTAAAGGGTCGCTCCAAAATATATATAGGATACTGTAAGGTGAAGCATGAGCAGACTTTGCAAAACTAAATTACAATCCCATATAGTGAGAAAACTTTTCTCTCCATGTCTACATCTCTTACTCACATTTGCCAATTCTCACTCGCCATTTCACTCTACCACAACATCCCCATTTATTTTTTATCTTTATTTTACATTTGATATCAAGACTTAGAAGTGAAGAAACAGCTTCATGCAATTGATGTTTTTTTTTTTTTCGTTTGCAATCAAACGCCATCTCTCATGGACATCACCAAAGAGAAGAAGTTACAACGCGCCGAGTCGTATTTCCAGAATCCAATTAATTTCATTCCCAAGGTGCGATAAATCGACATGACTATTCTCAGCTTGCAAGTTCCCTTGTTACGACGCAAATAACGTCCCAAGGAAGTAGGGTAGCAAAGAAATATATACACAGCAATATGTACATATGAACAAGTGAGAGAAGCTAACTGAAATAATATAAATAAATAAGTAACGTAGAAGAATAATAAAAGTAAAAATAAAAATATGTATATATATGAATAAGTATAA
>JABMBR010006302.1:0-10711 GCA_018881525.1 Meteorus sp. PSUC_FEM 10030008
CCCCCCCCCCATCTGGTTCGGTCGATTAGCAAAGTATTAAAATTTGTTTCGAGATATCAAAAAATTGGAGTTTTTTAACCTCATAAATTCACGTTTTCTTTCCAATCGTATAATCTATTCGGATTAAATCATTCTCCAAAGAACAGTTCACATTATCATTAATGTACATTCATATTTCAATTCCATTGATGGCAACAGATTATACTTTTTTACAATTGTCTGAATGCAGTTTGTTACGCAATGAAGAATAAATGCATAACCAAGGTAATTAATTTATCAATGGTTAGTGGGATGAGTACTTTGGTGAGGCATCTATCGAACGAGTAGATCCATCACGATAGGGTATCTTGTCCGACAAGTTCATGGCAATATAATAATATGACCAATATGACCAAGAGAAAGTTCAATTTATACATTATACACAGTGCTGTTATAGATGACACAGCTTTGGCTAGAATAAAGCAGATGAGTTTCACGCATATACTTTCATCTCTTTCAAGTCTTTTTTCCCGCATTAAAAAAATTCTTATTATCTACTCGCATTTTTTTCTTGGATTCTATACAAACTCGGTCTCCATCTGAGGAAACTGAACGATATGTTTCGTTATGTCGTGTCTCTCACGGTAATTTAGTTCGTCAATTCCAACTTCATTTCTCTTGTTCCAATGCATTGGACACACTGGATTCTTCGAATCTGCTTTATTCCAGGTTAATTATTTCTGAACTAATTCCCGAACGTAGATAGCCATCTGTTCGTACATGTATTTATATATAAATTTTATTTTGTTTTGAAATTAATATATTATTTGTTGGACCACGCGTGGGCAAATCGTTGCGTGAGTTTTCATTTCATATTTACTATTAATCTTTAGTTTTTTAGTGGTAGTGTGAAAATTCGATGAAGTGGCAAAAAGATATAAGATTGATGACGAAGTGCTAGAAATTTGTATAAAATACCTCAATATCCAATGTATTTACAAGACACGAAGTACATGGTCTTTCTGGGACAACTCATTCATTTGTATAACGACATGCTATCTCTTATTTTCATCTTTTGTTTCTTAACACTCTCACCCTAATATCATCTATTCGATCTGTCTGTATTTAAAATAATCAATCAATCAAAATGATACACAATGTGACCTATACGCAATGGGCACCCTGACTGAACGTAGAAGTGGTGAATTGAAGAAAAATTCAGGAGCGGTATAACAGAAGACTACCGTATGCATATATACAAACTTCACTTCGCTCTCACTTTGCGACGAAATGAATCGATTGGCGCGGTGAAACGCGACGTAAAAAGTGTATGGAAGTGATTGAATGTAGGATAAGATTAACGAGGGCGCGATTTGAATCGAATATTGTTGGGTAGTAGGTCACACGGAGCTTTCCCTCTTGGTCATGGGACTAGTGGCCATTGGCATCGTTGTGCTCGTATCTTTTGGCGCTTGTATACAACCGCGTTGCGCTACCCGTGATTGCACTTCAAGGTCTTTTGCAAGAATCGTTGTGTTCGGACATGTCCGACTGACGACACCCAAGCCAGTATAGATTATGGGCGGATTCATTGTCATCGTGATTGACTGATGTGCAACACTAGGACTTGGCCAATGTTGTCTGGGTAATGTGCACATTCCACCAGCGTAAACTTGCTCAGCAAGCAGGGGTTGATGGAACTGTAAAATAATGATGTTGTGAAAGATGAACGTATTTTTTATAACGGTGAGGACATATACGGAATGCCCACATTTTTGAAATTGTTTGTGGAGATTGCAGATAACTCACGCAGCGGCATCCCGCTACGGATAGTGCAATAGCCAACATAATTTCCATGGTTGATTAGAGATTTGGATTGCATGGTCGATTGGTCTAACAAACTTCTTGATGGCGAAGTATCAATTGTTGATACAGCTTGCAGACGACGATTCCTCAGGTATTCAGATGGTTCCTCTGATGCACCTTTCAAATAAATACAATCCGTTATGCATGCCCATATGGAATAAAAGCGTTTCAATAGTATCATCAAGAATATGAATGTAAGGAACCAACTGGCGACTTGTTGAGGAATAATATCAGGATTTTTTTCATCACCCTCACTGATATCACCACTTGTCTCTAATGTTTTCCCAAAAACCATGCTCGAATGTTTGTCATCAGTCAGAAGACTGCAACTTTCACGAAATCGTAATTCTCGTTGTATCGGTATGGTTTTTACATTTTTATCGCGAACCTCAAGGTGTGATTTGCCTTGGTCGTCGGGATTTCCATTTTGTATTCGTAGAACAACCATGACGATCACGGCAACAATCACAAGTGCTGCTACAACGCCAATCGTCACACTGAGCATTGGTGTGAGCTTCACGTAATGCCTTGGCCGATCTAGAAATGACATGGAGTAAAAAAAAATTAAATATTGAGGAAAGAATACATCATGTTCCATCAATTTTTTGCGCATTATGAATAAATGTTCATGTTGATGTCATCAATACCTCGTGAATTACCAGTGTCGGAGGTGAGTTGTTTCTCCGGAAGTCGTAATGTCCCAGCTTGCACTACCATAGCTTCACTACGTCCTTTCTCATTAAATGCATATATACATGCTTGATACAAAACCCCAGGATCAAGATGGGTGACGCTAAATTGCGGTGTAGCAGATGTCAAGTTGGTTTTGATCTCCTGACTATTGCTTTCTTTTACTTCCAATAAAAATGACTGCTGAAGGCCACCATTAAAACCTTCTGAACATCTCACTGAAAACGAACTTGTTGACGTATTGTGAGTGGTACAATTGTGCACCATGTCTGGATGGCCGGCGGGGATTATATGATAAACACATGGAACTTGCTGGTTCCCAATAACATTTTTACCCCAACACAACAATGTACCGTAGTCCATTTCAGTTGTCGGCGCGTAAGAGAACACCGAAGATGTACCCGATTTGATGATATTGACGTTACCGCCTGTCACATCAATACTTTCCGCTGAATTATTAAATGTCCAACGGAAGTCGACAACTGGCGGATTAGCATCAACTTCACATGATATATTGACTGTTTCTTGTTTAGCGACGCCATGGATTTTCGTTTGATTAGGTTTACAAGTAGGTGCAAACATGACATTGAGATGGAATGGGGAACTCTGCCCGTCGCCTTCGGTATTAAAGCCCACGCACGTATAGTTTCCGGCACTCCTCCGTCCAACTCCCTGCAGCACTAAACTTTGATTACTTATAATGATTCCTAATGTGACATTGTGCTGCAGTATGCGGTTATCATGACGCCATTCGACCTTATAAACCAATGGTTCGGCGTGAATCAAACAATCAAAGTAAACATCAGTGCCTTCGCGAATGGTATTTCTGTTGAGTGAGGTGCCCAACTGTATACGTGTCTCGGGTTTATATTGAATCTCCAGAATCCACTCATCCTCAATGGGACCCATTGCCATTATTGGATTTTCAGCACGACACGATAAGTGACGACCAGCATCGCTTTCACTTGGAATATATGACAGAACACTCGTAGTCACATTTCCATCGTTCGAAGTGGTCTCGTTAGAGTCATTCAAACGTTGACCATCTCGCCACCATGTGACAAAGGCGGCTGGTCGCGAACCCATAGTGGCACACACGAGGTCATACCTCTTCCCAGCGGACAACGGTTGATTAGCACCGATTATTTTTACATCCAGCGGATCAACTAAATCCACAATTCAAAAATATCAATGTCTTGTACATGCCATTTCATTGATAATAATTCATTAGTTGTTCTAACTTGACCTCATATGATTTGATAGAATCTGATACGTTCTTTACTTCAGAGAAATTATTTCAATCTAAATTTGACCTCATTTAATGTCTAAAAAGAAACGCTCCTAGAGTGAATGAGATTTAGAGTGATATTTCTCCGTTGTTTGTTCGGAAACGATGACATCTCATGTCACAATTGCAACTTATTAGATTTGAAGAATTGAGTAAGGTTGGGCTTAACATTGGGGTGATTCTGCTTGGAGTGTGATCGGAGCAGGCCAAATTCGATTTCCCCAAAATGGAAACGTAAGTGTAATTTTATTGGTAACGAGTCAATTAAACTTTAGCCCAAAGTCAATCATAGAAATACTCAAAGAAAGCACTAGTAGTGCATGAATTTATCATTGAGATGGTATACAAAAATTGGTACCTACACGTCATATCAATTCGGACGGACGATGTTAGGGGAATTGATCTGTTATTGTTATTTGCGCTACACGTAAGTTCTGAAAGAACGTCTTCACGGCCCAAATTTTTTATCTCAATTGTACTGCGAAGAACATGATCTCCGATTTTTTCAATTCCGGTGTTGATAATCTTGTTGTTGCGGTACCAGACAATCGATGGTGGTGGTTTACCTGCATGTACATATTATATATCGATTCAAAACGATTCATAATTCGGTCCGTACTCTTAAAGATACATCCTTATAAACTGTGCATAGTGCACAAAGTATTATACGAGTTATGATTGATATCCAATATCCATTATTCATATATATTTTTCATACATGCCGATGCCAAGATGGGCATTGTCATTTACCGTCATAAACGTCACAATGAAGTTCCAGTTCATCACCTGCTCGATAAGGTCCAACCATTCTCTCTCTTTCTATATCATTTTCATCGGAAATGGAAATTTTCTTTGGTGGTACTGTTGGTAACATGAATGCATAAAAATCAATTGTTGATATGTGATTGGTGTGTGTTTTCTTTTTTTATCTTTTCGTATTCCCATTAAACGTGCAATCTCCGTATATGGAAACATTTTCTCTTGTTAATTACACAGAAGAAACTACCAGTCTGAAAAGATCAATGGAGTTTGATAATTTTTTAATTTAGAACACTCTGAAATTCTTTTCCACTCTTACGTATAAAAACGTTTCGTCAAACGAGATTACACATTTTCTTATGGATAGTTTTGTGGGATTGATTGTCGATTTGTACCTATGACAGTGAGATTGACTTTGGAATTCCGGGTTTGACCAATCCGGAAGTCAACCCGGCATCGATATATTCCAGCGTCTTCCTCACGTATTCGGTCAACGCCAAGTTCAGCTGGTTTTTTATCTGGCAAAAAGTATGCACGATTGGAAAATACCGCGTCATCTGACCAGCGCTCAGCGAATACAAAATCGCGACCACGTGCATCGACACTGTATACTGATGCATCAAGATCTTCGCGATACCACAGCACCAGATGCACTGAATCCCCATCATGATTTGTTGATATATCACACGGCAGATATGTTGGATCGCCAACGAGCGCTACCACATGAGATATAGGAACTGTAACAGAATGAAAAACAGAAGGCAAAAAGAAGAAATAAATAAGAGAAACTGTATTATTATATACGAATGCTTTGTCAGTTGTTTCTTCTTCATTCTCTCCATTATTCTACCCATGCTATTATTATTGAGGAAGTGTTGGCAACAAGTATGCCAAGTAGTTTGCTTCATGTCTGCTGCTCATTCTCAACGGGGTATTGTATACGTATACAATATGTAAAGTTGTGGGTTAAAGGATGAGCAGCGAATAGCGTGATCATGCGCTGTGGGTTATCGATCGACGCGTGCTAGTCTATTGCACGCGCGCTATGAGCGAAAAGCCTAAAGCTTCATATACGATGTACGGGTGCATGCATTAAACTATCATCGCTTCGAGCGTGTGTTGTTTCGTTATGTTATACACATTGCTATCCATGTGTATGGCGCGTGTTCGTGAGAAATCATTGTAACAAAAGTATCATAGAATTGATCATGATCCAACTTTCAGATTATTCTTCAACAAAATGGATTCATATGGAGCTAGTGGCTTTCTCACATTTTCATCTAAACGATGGGTCAGGAGCAATTCGATCCACACACGTAAATGGATGCGTACAATCAACCTACGTGTATCGTGGTCACATCGTTGATGACATTGCGGTCTAGTTTCAGGCTATCATGTGGTGCGTATTACCGCGGATAAATTTTCTGGCGCATTCGCTATTGGATCTAATTAATTCCGTCACATAATACAGTTGCATTTGTGACATTATGTACATAACTGAGCAGAGTTCAAAATAAATGAGTAGTACAAAGTTGTCCGCTGACTTTTCATTGATGAAGCGGTATCAGCGCAATCTAAATAGTGTGCCACGCACAATATCATATTTTTTTTGTGTTCATGTTGCTTCCATATAATGCGTAGGATTTATTGTGAAAGGGAGGTTTTTGTTGTTGATATATCTGCTGATTAATGCGAGTCGTGAACTGAAGATTCACATTATCTTTTCTAAAACGACGGTTGTGTCATTTCTCCTTTTCATATGTTTGGTTTTTAATAGTTGAGTAGAAAACATTCCGATCGTTTTTTCTCTTTTCAGCAGGCCATGAAAGAACTAATTATGTTACCCATTATTATACAGATTTAAATTGTACTTTATACGTACTATCTTTAACGCAAAATGTCCCAACGATCCAAAATGGGAGAAGCGAAACGACAAGTATTTTGTCATGGTATCCCTGATTAGTTTTGCGCCTCGGCCCCCAAAAAACCAGTTGGGGAATAATCATCATCGTCGGAATGTTTGGAACTCGTGCATGTTAATGTTGCTACGATGATTTCTTCCGTCATTCACTGCATCAATTCATTTTTCATTGTGACGGGTATTTCATTTGTGCATGTGGGTTGATAATGGAGTTCCCAAAAATAGAGCAAATATGTAATATGATTCAGGCAACTATTAAATGCTTTATGTTTTCTCGCTTTTGAGTCTGTAGGGATTTGGTCCTCACAGCATTCGGGCCGACGGATATTTCGAGCGGTTACAGGTGGAAAACCCTTCTCTTATTCTCGTCAACAATATACAGTTTACTCATTTGTCTGCCATTCACCGCATATTTCTCAAGGACGAGGAGAAGTGCTTCGATATCCCGGTAAAATTGAATTGTTGACAATTAATGTTACTCATTGAAAGAAATTAACAATTTGCATCCACGTGCACTTCAAATTCATATTAATTCATGTCCTTAAACATGATATATAATCATGATGTATGGATGCGATTTACTTTTTTCATTCAGATGACGATCACGCGTGCCGTTCTGATTTTTGGGATATTCAACTTTAAATGTTCGTTTCTTCTCGGAATTAGTAACTACTGATTCGAACAAAAATTTCTCGCTCGACTCCATCAGCCTCTCAACAACTGCTGCTTCTCAGTACAGATTCTTTTGCATGAGTTTCACGCAGATGCAAGACAGCCTACTTCTCATGAAGACACGACAGCATTCATTCTAGTGATAGACGTGTACTCATATAATTGTCGCACTATAAACATTGGAATTTTATCACTGTCGTTCTATTGTTCAATTTATTTTGTTTCAGTTAATTGTCAAAGAGATATTTCTGCACATCGGCACTTCCTACTATTCATATTACTTACATATAATTTCACTTCATTCACATCACATTTTTATTTATCATTAATTACTCTATTTGTTACTATTGAGATTATCAATTGGTCGTTCATAAGCCCGCGGGATTAATTTTTTCATGGGAAAAATTCGCGCGTAACACGGTTGTTAGTTCGGAGAGACTCTACTACATTCATCCGCCATCGACGAGAATACTCTCTCGCTCTCTTCATTGCTCTCCTACACCTTCTCTCACTACACCTCTTACTCTCCGGACTATTTCTATCTTGCTCTCTCATAATGTTACCTCTGTCACGCCCGTGAATCCATCTCTCGTTTCGTCTCTTTCTCTATGACCGTCGTCAAGTCGATCGAAAAGTGCCGCAAGTATGATAGTACGCGGGCGCGAAACTCGGGCTTTAATTCGCATGCGTGGTGAACCGGGGATGGCCGCGAGTGTACGAGTCTTGTAGCTCCAGCTACAGGCACCCTCATCCGGTCACGGAAACATTGGGGAATATAGCGGAATAATACTGTTGTACTTGTCGTAGAAAGTAGTACTGGTGGAAATAACAGTAGTAGCAGTAGTAGTAGGGGTAGTAATATTATTAGTTGGAATAACATACGCATTGAGAATGCAATTAATCCGTGAATGAATATTGAATGTTAATGAACACTAATATCAAACAAGATCACAATCACCCTGCAATAATCATCCATTCTCTTCACTGATCGATGAATCATTGCAAATGGATGTATTATCATGGGGTAAATGACCGATAATAAGTGTTCATATTGATAAGACAATAAAAAACATCTTCATTCTCGCTTCGTACAATAAATAAAGCAGGATTTTTATCGCCAATTCATCAATGGAAAATATTCATATTAATTACAAATTTATCGACTGTATAGCCCTTTCCACTAGTGGCGGTGAGTTTCCAATTCGTCGGCAGTCGGTATAAAAATTTACCAAAAATCTAAAAATTGACTATAGTCAATGATGGAATAGCTTCACGTGCATTCTCAAGTATATCGTCTGTTGATGAGATGATATCTGTTATGACTGCATAGTGTCGATGCATGGTTGCATCGCTCAGTTTCACCTGGAATAATAGGTGATCTCCGACTCATGGTTGAAAATCTCTGTGAAACTGGAATACAAACCGTGGTAATTACGCGGTCATTCATGTTCAACTTTCATTATCTCTTACGGAAAATAGTAACACGCGTGGAAGAAGATGTCGTTGACGAAAATTATTCGGCTCCCGGAGCAAAAGAGATTTACATCACTTACAGTTCCACCATCTCGACCATCACATCCACCGGCTGGTAATTTATGCCAAAGCAACATTACTTCATGGCTCGTAATTCTATCACATATTTCATCATCCATATGCATGCAATCATTATCAAAAAGAACGAAAACGATTATTTCATGCAAATCCGAGATTGGGAGTAAGGATTGGAGTGTCAATCTGGTTTTCCACTATTCGAATGAAAATATGCGAATTGATAAAATTTGTGATGAATATTCTCACAAAACCAAACATTTTTGAAGAACTTTTTGAGCCAGAAAATTTCGACTTTCTCAATGACAATTTAAGCAAACCATACAGAGCACATAGTAGGAGTGAGAACTGCATTATCGTAATATTCAAATAAAGATATGCTTTATTGGAAATGAATGGAACAACGTAACTTGCGTAAGGGTTTCAGGATAATATGAGGAATTCAGGATTAAGTAAGGAACGAATTTTTCTCAATCGTTGCTTCCATACCACTGTCTATCCCTCAATCCTATGCGCTGCGACAGCCCCTAATTGTGAAATATTCATTTTTTTTTCTCATGTGCCCACAAAGTCGATGGAGGAAATGTGATCGATGACTATGACCATTGAAAATTCATCTCGTCACATGTGTTGAGGGTGCATTGTGAATCATACTATGAATTTTGTATGATCACCTATCTAGAGTTCCCGCTTATGGAGTCCCCCCCTGAAGGAAATTCAATCGAGATTGAGCTTGTTCTTTCGCTCTCCATTGGATAGTACATTTGTTGAGAATGAACTCATCGACAGAGGTGAGGTGATGCGTAAGCTTAAGCACATAACATCTGGTATTATTGTAGTCATATTTTCCTGTTCGCAGACAGAATTTGAGAAAGCGAAAAATCTTCTTCGCAGCGTTTCAGCGCCTCTACGCTTTGTCGGCATATGGCCAACAGATCATACAGTTTCTTGCAAAATAAGATTTTGTGTGTTCATGACCTGGTTTGTTTCTTCAGTCGCAATGGAATATTTCGATTTGATCCATGTAATGGGTGATCTTCGACTTATGGTTGAAAATCTCTGTGAAACGGGAATGCAAACTGTGATAATTACTCGATTATTTATGTTCAACTTCCATTATCTTTTACCACAAATCATAACACGCGTGGAAGAGGATGTCGTTGAAGGAAATTATCCGGCTTCTGAGGAAAAGAAGATTTACATCACTTACAGTTCCATAGCAGCGCATTTTTGTAAACTTTCGTTGTGGTTTTCGGCCCTCACATCTATCGGCTGGTATTTCGACCCGTGGCAACATTACTTCATAGCTCGTAATTTTTTCACATATTTAATCATTCATATGCATGCAATCATCATCAGAGAAAACGAGAACGATAATTTCATGCAAAACCGAGATTGGAAGTAGGGATTGAAGCGTTACTTTGGTTTTACTATGATGAAATTTGTAATAAATATTCTCACACAATCAAAAACTTCTGCAGAATTTTTCGAGCCAGAAGATTCCGATTTTCTCATTCACAATCGAAGCAAAACCATTCAGAGCACATAGTAGGAGTAAGAACTGCATTATCGTAATATTCAAATGAAGATATGCCTCATTGGAAATGAATGGAACATCGTAACTTGCGTAGGTGTTTCAGGATGATTCCCTTGCGTCGACAGTCAGGTTCGATCTAGTTGTTTCCAATGCGGCATGATAATAAATGCTTATGTACATTGCATCATAGAATCCTTCCGCTTCATTGAGCTATATATCGGATTCAGGTTTGAAAAATGAAACTGCAGTTTTGAGGACACCATGGCATGCATATATGTTTTTCGATACTTCATCATTTGGGCATTGTGCTTTACTCTGCGTATATCAAATACCTTTCTGTTCGACTGGAACATTATACATGAGTTCGTTCAGTGTAATCTTCGTTGTTGTGATGAATGTCTGTGCTAAAATGGCTATTTTGTCACATAAAATAACAACTTCTACAGTTGAC
>JABMBR010006303.1:0-10708 GCA_018881525.1 Meteorus sp. PSUC_FEM 10030008
TTCGAATTTTCTCGATTTTCTTTACGAGTCCTGACAATTCTATGAGAGCATGTCAGAGAATCGAAACTTCTCACGTTGATGTTCTAAGCGCCATTTGATAGAGATCTCATGATACGTATGTGTTCCAATAAGCACCACATCGCACAGTCGCACGGTGCTGTCTAATTGGAAAACCCCCATGAATTGGCGCCGATGTAAGTGAACAATGAAGCCAGATCGTGAGTAGATCTTGCCCTCTCTACGCGGCAAAACCAATGGCAAATAGCCCATGCGGTGATTGACACAGGTTATTGTTCATTGGTTTGGCCACATGGAGAGGGCAAAATCAGTGAAGCCACATCGCTGTTTAAAAGTTTCCCAACATTTCGGCCAAACCAATGTGCAGTCTTTTGAAAAAGCTAAAGAGTGAGAGAACCTTTAGACAGCGATCTCGCATTACTGGGCAAGATCTACTCACGATTTAGCTTCACCGGAAGTAAAAGACAGTGCTGGCGGAACATTGGTTTCTTTACCCTTTCCTCAGCGACGCACGCATGAGCGACGCGCGTTAGTGTGCCGGGACGCTGCACGGGGTCGAAGAAAACAGACCAATAGAAGAAACGCGTGAGGCGCGCGCGGCGCTAAGAAAACGATAAAAAAAGCTCACGCTCTGCCAGCACTGGTGAAAGATCCAGAATTCCAGACTATTAGGTTGCGATTGATTGTCGCAGATTGTTGTATATACGTATGTGAAGCAATATCAAAGTTCAAAATTCATGTATGAGAAAAAAAATCGACATATGATACCTCGATTTGTATGCATCACAATTCTAAATGAACTCTCATTCTAACAATATTTAGTATAGAACCGAATTAAGATTATGAAATAAATTTCATTGAGCATGTGTATACCAACATCAAATTGTGATTTTAGGACGATCATTTGTATATTGTTAAAATGCACTCACCGGTCATTGTAACACGTAGGGATCTGTCGAAGTGAACTCATACATACATATTTATAAAGATAAATACATCCATTGCGCATTTCTCATCGGCTGAGTAGGACATAGCAGCGATTTATCGATTTAATGATCCGCTTTATACGTGAAGATGTCACTCGATCAAATTCAGTACTCAGAAAAATATAATGACGATAAATATGAGTATAGGTTAGTAGTGGTTTTTTGAAGATTTGTTCACGAATTTCTCTGTCACAACCTTGATTTTCGTCCGTGTATTAATCCTGAGTATTTCATTACAGGCACGTTATTTTATCATCAGATATGGCCAAGCACGTGCCAAAATCTCATCTAATGACAGAAACTGAGTGGCGAAATCTAGGGGTACAACAAAGTCCCGGTTGGGTTCACTATATGATGCACGGTCCAGGTATGAAACACATGAGATTATTGTAAACATATTTCAACAACTAAACTAGCATCGAATTGCAGAACCGCATGTCCTCTTATTTCGGAGGCTAAGGACAGACATCCCAACAATTTGCAGAGATGACTATTTACAATCGGGGAGTCAATCAGCGGCTTGCTGTAATTAACATTGAAGGAAAGAAATCAAGATTTATAAAGAAAACATTATCAAAATTTTGTATTCTCATATTTATTGGAGGAGAGAAGAGTTTAGGGCAGGATATCGAATGAATATATTGTCGCATATAACAATTGATAGTAAAATAGGATATTCAATTTAGAAACGAAGATTATTATTAATGACCTCACAATTGACTTCGGGATAGTTCATTAAACCAATAATGGAGGGGAAAAACTGGAGAATTCACATAATGTTGATTATCATGGAGACAACTGGTAAACATTATTGTGGTGTTGATTTTCATCGTGCAAGCTGTGTGATCAATGCCGCACACATCTCGAAAAATTCCATAGTATGATGACCCGTTGATTGAGTGGGCAACCTATTCGAATCTGTGAAGTATATGCGAATAATTATAACTCTATTGAGAAAGTCTTACAATGTATTCATTCCAAGGAAATCGTACCACGTGAGAAATCTTCAGTTTCATCGGTAGACAGAGATTTGAAGTCGAGTAGGTAACTTTTGTAATCTACTTGATATAATTGTAATGACATTTTACTGTATCCCTTGGTTAATTGATTTTTGTGGCGGACTCTTACGCTATAAGCATTTATAATTTTCCATTCCTGTAATTGATGAACGTTTTTATCACTCACTATTCCATTTATAGTATAAAAGTGAAATCTGTGAGTGTTACTAACAAAATTGAGTGATTTCATAGCTCGATATACTTCATTCATAATGTCAGTTGGCTTGGACTGTGATCTTATCCCCAAATGCCATTTGGCTCTTTTCACAGGAGTCCCACGATTACCTTGGACTAATGGTGGGACGCTTGATTGTGAACTTTGGCGCTCACGAAATGCTAGAATGAGGTGTCTAGTAGATCACAATGTATTGGGTTAATCTGAATCAACAATTTATCATTACATATGATTCTTACGTGCAATTCTTTCGGGATGTGGTCTCATTGGGCTATTAGTTGAATCATTTGGACTGATTGCGACTGGCGGCGGACTAGATGCGACATAAAAATCCTTTAATTCCGCTTTCGCAGCTTCATCAGCTATACGCTTATTATCGATAATGAGGTGATATGCAATGGCCAATTGATCGTGTGGATCGCCATTGAGCAGTGCAGTGTGAACTTCAGCATCTTTGACATTGAATTTTTCACAAACTACCATAACGGCGTCGATATCTATGACCGAAGAGTCTTGCTCGATGGGTGATGGAAATAAGTATGATGGTAAATCCTTTTGGAACCACTCATGTTTTCTGAAATTGTATTATGGTATGGACTATTGTAATAATACTTGATACTTGTAAAATATGTTAACATGCACACTTTATATTACTTTATATCCTCAATTGTTGCGCGCTTCATTGGATCAACTTGCATCATGTGACAGAGAAGATTAACGACGCTCTTATTCAAGTACTCCGGAATTGGGAATATACCAGCTGAAATAGAATGTTATGAAGAAATCAGTTTTTCCATAATACAGTGCCATGATATTAAAACTTACATTTTATTTTTCTAAATAACGTTGGAACATGTTCATCATCAAATGGTAGAGTCCCACAGAGTAAAGCATACAATATCACACCACAAGACCAAATGTCTACTTCAGGACCAGCGTACAGTTTCCCTGATATAACTTCCGGTGCTGCATAATTGGGTGATCCACAAGACGTTCGTAGAAATTCTCCATCCATCATCATATTTGAAAGTCCTTTTACAATTTTAATGAATTTTCACAATCCTGAACATTTTTTTTATGACTATAGAAAATTAATCTCATTATTCTCACCGAAATCGGCGATTTTTACATGAAGATTGTGATCAAGCAATAAATTTTCTGGTTTCAAATCACGATGAACGATCATGTGTCTGTGACAATAATCGACGCCAGATATTATCTGTTGGAAAAATCTTCGGGCCTCATACTCTTTTAATTTTCCATGCTTCACAATATATTCAAACAATTCCCCACCAGATACATATTCCATGATCATAAATATATCTGTTGGTGTACTTATAACTTGATATCTTTGGAGTAAACAGAAGTCTATTAGATTACATATGAGTCGAAGTCAATAATTATTCAATCGTAATGAAAGTTCTATTCACAATTTAATGATGTGAGGATGACGAAATAGTTTTAGATTTTGTATCTCTCTACGAATTTTTCCAACAACATCTAAGCTTTTTATTTTCTGGCGATTGAGAATTTTCACGGCCACTTTATGCTTCGTCAACATATGTTCTCCAACTGTTCGAAAATACATAACTTATCATTTTATCATAAACTATATAATTCTCGATATTGTGAAGGAATATTTACTCTTTACTTTCCCGAATGTTCCAACTCCAAGTGTTTGGCCGAGAGTGTAATGGCCAATTTTAACAATTGGTTGCTGTGAATTTCCTTGTATCTTGTCGCTCATCTCTGGGATTTCTGTTAAACCAAACTTCATTTGTAGATAACTGTCAATGGTCTAAACTCGCATCATATGAATAATACCTTGATTGTGTAATTCGTTAAGGAATACAGATATTATGGAAGTATCAATGAAGTAATGTGTGCAATCATGGACGTATCACGCCACTGTGATATTTCCAATTAGTCAACACTGAATACCTTCTCAAATTCATATTCCATAATAGCTTACTGTTCCAATTGCAATAATATGTTTACATTATTCACGTCGATAACTAAATTAGGCGAATCTTATCTTAGATCACTATATTCAAAATCAATTTGTTACATGACCAATGAGAAGATCATAAGATATTAAATTGAGTCTTTATATGCAGCAATTGCCTCAATATACATATAGCAAAACAATGGAAATTCTCATTGTCACTATCATTATCATTATACTTAACTTTTGTTGTATATTAAACTCAGGGTAGGCTTACGGTGAGAAAATTCCCGTGAGACATGATACTCGATAGAAATTATCGAATCTTTATTCGTGCTATCATCTAGTGCCGTCATCTGTGGCGGGAAATGAATTGAAGTGTCTATCATTCAAGAGTGACTCAGATATGACATTGAGGTCTTTGTGATCGATTGAGTGGAGCTGAGCGTATTTTATATCAACTGATATAAAATATCAAGACTTAAGTCTAAGACTAATTAGTATGAGACTTAAGTCTCATCGGCTGATATATAGTCTCAGCATTCGAGTTGAAATAGTGGGGAACGTCGTCTGAGATTTATATTTGAATTCGCTATCGTGAAGAATATAGTATCTTGGAGTTGCTTAGGGTGTTTCCACGAAAAGAATATAAAACGTGAGTGGTTCGCATGTGCATCTCACAAAAGTCTACTTGCAATGACATCTATCAGGAAAATAGAACATGCTGTAAACGCACTCACCCATTCGCACATATATCTCTAGTGACGACTTAATATTCATCTGACTTATGAATATATATATATACATTGAAGTTCCCAGCTGTGCTGCCAGGCTCGGCGTGAAAAGTACTCCCTTTCTGCAACCGAATTAATAGAAAATTAACCATGTGAGTCACTGCCTGGAAGCGGTACTTTTTACACCAGGCCTTCCAGTGCAGGTTCTCACTCTCTCAGTTGCGTGTGTATACTGGCTGGCAGGATTTGAGTTGGATGTAGCTAGTGAAGACAGATTCCTGTCTAAAAGTTTCTCCACTTTCCGGCCAGATTAAAAGAAAATTCCACGTTTCGGCAGCGCTGACTAGAATTGGAAGGGGACATCAACACTAACAAAACTGAATACACGTTTCGATGTGTATAGGATGTCAGAATGCTGCCGATAGTAATCATAGAACTGACTTTTAATTCAAAATTTCTGAATGCAATTCAGGTGATGACTTGACGCGTCATAAAATATAGTGCTTCTCAGTTTTCGAATTGTTGGGAACGCTTTTTGAATAAAAGACGAATACCACATTCTCACATATCATATGTTTTCATTTTCGTAAACAACTGGCCGCAGTTACGGTGCGATGATAAGTCAGCATTCCGATGAACTTTTTGTCCTTTATATTCATACATTTTGTTTTTTTTATTTTTTGTTTTTTCGATACATAACAGAATGCTGATAATACATGAATGGCCTAACTACAAATGAAGCACTGTCTTTTCACGAGAACTCGATGAGGTGACGTTCAAAACAAAGACTATGGCGGAAAAAATTCAGATTGGTGAGGCATTACATTACTTGTTTGAAAAATTTGGATAATTCAATCATGAGGTTCACCTGTTGAGTTTTTTTATGGAAATTTTCAGGTGTCATCATCGACGATTCTTGTCATAGGGGGACGATCGTCGAAATCGCAAATAGATTGGATGACTTGCAATCAGCTGTCTCAAATTTATTCCAAGTTATTGAGAACAAACTGATGGCTTGCGATGAAAGATTGTCAGGAGTGAGAAAAAGAGCCTCTGAGCTCGCTATTCAATTGAGTTATTTGCAGAACAATATGAGTTTGAAAGCCATCAAAATGTTCTCTGATGCAAAATATCCAGCCCATAATACGTATCAAGAGTATCGAACTTTTACAAGTGATTTGATCGTGAAACGGTCGAATTCCCACGATGTAAATGAATTGAATATTTCACCTGGATGCACAATTCGTAATTCAATGGAATCTACGATAAAACCCGATCACCATTCTCCCGAGTTGGACCTGAAAGATAAATTACAATTCTATTATGTTATGAGTAAGCCTTTGAGAGAAAATAATCGGTCAATTTCAACTGATGAAACATCAACCACCTGTGTGTTATCCGTTAGTGCGTTACTGATCGGAGACAGTGATAGGCCTGGTCGGTCTGAACATCTTCCACGTTTATCTACACATGAATCACAATTGATGGAAGATGCACCAGATTCTATTATCCAACCATGGCCTTCATCAGATTTTGAGTCGCCATCATATCTGTACGCACCCATTCTAGGCGAGGTAACGTCATTTGATCATCATACGTTATAATATTTTGATTGATAGTGATTTATCACCGAACATATTCTGTGTATACGAAATCGTATTTGAACCCAACAGGTTCCGCAAATCGATGTTCCAGCTATACTTCCAGATCTGCCTGGCATCGTAGATGATGAAAAATTTGTGCTTGATCTCAGTTTTCAAAGCCCCATTAATCCGTCATCTGCAGTTACATCACCGATATCTCGCGTCGATCTGCCTAATGTGATATTGAATATGAAACGAGAAAATAAGCATCAACTTCCACAATCGCAAGACGATTGCTTGGATCTGCCTGAAACCGCATCAGATCGGGACGAAACGTTTTCATTGTTACAACAGCTTCCACCAACATCGCCGTCACCTCTATCACCACTACCGATGCTGTCGCGATCATCAGTTGTCCTATCTCAACAATCAGCTCATAGTGCTACAAATCATATTCAAACCTCGACTCAGAACATGCCCACGGATTTCAATTTGTTCCCACTATCACCACCTCCTCCCCCTCCCCCTCCCCCTCCACCACCTCCTCTTCTTCCTCTTTCACCGCCTGTGATACCGTTACCACCCTTTTCTTCACCGCTCGAGCCATTCCCTAGGAATAATAACGAAATTAAGAATGTTAACAAGATTTCAAATTCTAGTACGGATGGTAGGACTAATTTGATGGCTGCAATCCGAGCGGCTGGGGGCGTTGGAAAAGCAAAGTTACGTCCGGCAGCATTATCAGTCGCACAACCAAATGATCGATGGTCATCTGCATCAGTTGGTGGTGACTTGATGGCTGATCTTCACGCAAAACTTTCATTACGAAGGAAAGGGATTGCTGGTGGAGGTATGGGTGCTCTGGAAAGAATTTCACGATTGATTCCACCACCGCCCAAACCATTCGACACTGATAGGAACTCTGCTAGTGAATGTGACTCCCAGCCGGATGCGGATGATTGGGAATGATTATTTTTCACGAGATTACACAATGCTGTCAAATATAATCATGACCAATGTGATACTTGCTATTGATTATCTAATAACGGGTAATATTAATAAAATTTCCCTTCATATCAGCATCTGAGACTTTCAAATGAAGTATATATTGACATCCACTCCCAACAGAAGTTGCGATACATCCCAGCCAAGAACGATAATCTGTCAATTTGTGTTCATTTTCTGATGTAGATAGCAGCTGAGAATAAGGTAATGTGTATAAGATTGTCGAGATTGTGGCACCTTTGATCTGAGCTCGTGAATGTTGAAACCCTTCAAAAGTAAAAGAGAGCGATTGTCGTACAAGCATTTCCTGTTACATTATCTTTATAGCATTCGATAGAGAGGAGTATCCTGATGAATCCCTCTATAAGTAAATAGATGTCGGAAGTCGACTGTGGATTACAATTTTTCATTTGTTCTGAACTTCAAGAAAGATAATCACAGTTAGAATTCCGAAATAACAACCCTTTCAGTGAAAATAAGTTTTGAAAATACGATGTACGAGCGATCAAACAGTGCCATCTTCAGGGGTAATTGTAATAGGTTCTGCGATGTAGTACACTGGTACGCAGATCTGTGCTGCCAGATGTCGATGGCATTTTTCCATCCAAAATGAAAATATAATAATAACGTCAATAAATTTTATTTTGATAAAACTGGTTCGCGATTGAATTTGATTACTAGAGGTGCAACCGTTAGCTAGTGATATTCGAATCAGGTCAAATAGTGACAATGATTATGATATCAAGCGGCACGAAACTATCATTTCAGGTTAGAAGAATCGTGAGGGTAACAACAATAAAAGCACGTGGAACGTATCTCCATTTTCCATTATCACATTCTACAATATCATCATCCCGGAAACTTGTAAAAGGGGCCAATGCGGTGAAGAATATTGATTCAAAGACAATACTGTTACCTCACACGAAATTTCCAGCACAGGTGAGCGGTATTGAAAGAGTGAAGCTGGATCATTATTTGATGGAGGTAAGATTCTCACTTATTATTTTCAAATCCCCCTCTCAATTTCATCTCAATGCTTAGTGACATGATAACTGGTTATCATGTAGAAATGTGGTTTCGTGGATTTATATAACTGGCAAAGAGAAAATCTTTCTGGACCTGATTTCATTCTTCATGATGGACCGCCATATGCCAATGGTAACGTTCACATTGGTCACGCTGTCAACAAAATTTTGAAAGATATTGCACTTAGAAGTCGAGTGATCAGAGGGCAAAGAGTTCATTACGTACCAGGATGGGACTGTCATGGTTTGCCAATCGAATTGAAAGCTCTGAAACATTACGATAAGGCGAACGATGCTGAGAACCCTCAACAAATTCGTCAAATCGGTACGTTACATCACTAGAGTCGTACCGTCTGCTCATAATTACATATTGATGACGAATCTATTTCATCAAATGATATTTATAGCTAGGGATTATGCCGGAAACGCATTGAGAAATCAAAGGAAAGCATTCAAGTCGTGGGGAATAATGGCTGATTGGAGTGATTCAGGTTGTTATTTCACGTATACAATACCGTACATGACAAATCAGTTGAGACAATTCATGAATTTATATGAGAAAAATCTCATATTCCGGGACTTCAAACCAGTTTATTGGTCACCATCATCAAAGTAATATCTCATTTTTATTTTAACATGACTCACCTTTCGGAAGATTAATGTCTATTGTCTATTCCAGGACAGCTTTGGCAGAATCTGAATTGGAGTATAATGAACAACACGAAAGTAAAACGGCAATAATAAGGTTATTGTTAAAAGAATTATCTGAAAAATTGCAGTTTTTTGCGGATCGCAAGATTTATGCTCTCATATGGACTACTACGCCATGGACCTTGGTAGCTAACCAAGCTCTGGCTTATGCGAATGATATGTCTTACTGTATTACGGAGGATCAATTTGGAAATTATTACATTTTGGCCGACGATCTTTTAGATAGTGTTGTAAAGAAAGTGGGTCCTCTGACACCAGTTATCAGTGTTCCCGGTGAGTGTATAGGAAAGTCTGAGGACATTATTGGGGATATTAGGCATAATTAAGAAATATTTTTTATGTTAAATAGGGGTCTGTTTTGCGGGGTGTCGCTATCTACATCCAATTACTGGCCTATCGATGCCATTTCTTCCGGCAAATCATGTTAATAGTAAGGTTGGAACGGGATTGGTACACACAGCAGCTGCTCACGGAACCGAAGATTTTCTTCTCTGTTCAGCAAATAATATACCAGTGGTATGTTGTCATTGTTCTAAGTGCGATTATAATGAACCAAAGAATGTGAACGGTTCCCGTTATTCTTTAGTTGTCGTTGGTTGATGAAGACGGACGATATACTTCGGAAGCAGGACCAAATTTTTCGGGACTCGAGGTATTGGATGGTGGCAATGATGCTGTATTAAAACATATCGGCAATGATGTCTTGCATACGGACCATGAAATTCACAGTTATCCGTACGATTGGCGAACCAAAAAACCAGTGATAACTCGGGCCAGTTTCCAATGGTTCATCGACATGAAACAAATAAGAGGAAAAGCTGTTGTAAGTTTCATATACATTCATTTGTGTATCATAATTCATGTTTGATAATGTCGCAGGATGCACTGAAGAATGTAAAAGTGTATCCAAAAACGCGAGGAACCATGGGAATAAATAATCTGGTGCGGAACGTCCTTCAACGACCGTATTGGTGCATCTCACGGCAACGTTTATGGGGGACACCTATCCCAGTTTTATATCATAAAAATTCTGGCGAGGTTGTGACAAATAAAGAGTTCATTGAGAGACTGTGTCATTTACTAGAACAGGAAGGTAGTGATTGCTGGTGGAATTTGTCTATTGAGCAATTAGTTGGTGAGGAATTATTGGAAAAATTGGATCTGCGCCCACATGACTTGGAGAAGGGACAAGTTCGGAATATTTTCATTACTCATTGATTGTTTCTCCATTTAAAATTGAAATATATGAACGAATAGTATGTGTCATGATTAGGATATTATGGATATTTGGTTCGACAGCGGGATTTCTTGGTCAGCAGTCGTGCCCGGTGGTCAAGCGGATCTTTATCTGGAGGGTGTTGACCAATTCAATGGATGGTTCCAGTCCTCCCTAATTACTTCAATCGCTCTCCAGGATGATCTTCCTTTCAAGTATGAGCCCCCCCCCCCCCCCCCCCCCCCCCCCCCC
>JABMBR010006304.1:0-10702 GCA_018881525.1 Meteorus sp. PSUC_FEM 10030008
TACACAATATCATACAGTACAGGACTTGTAGTGAACTTGTGGACAATTTGTCTAAAACCCCGGCAGTGCAGGCTATTGGATGTCAAAGTGTGGCTATCAGGGATAAATTCGAATGAGCCCATTGGGTCGGTGGGGTAGATTATACCGGTCATACTGTAGATATGCCGAAAAGTCAATTTCCGTGCTTATCCGATGTTGAGTTTTTGATTAAACAGTTGGATGGATCATATGAGAATCCATAGGTATTATACTACATAAGCGTTATGATATTCGGATTTTGATTGTTAAAAAAACGGAGGAACGCATAGAAACGTTCTGCTCTCTGCGTCAAGCTCACTCCTTACGAACAGTTCATAAGGACGAGTAGATATAGATATACATGATTGAACTGTTAGGGTTACGTCATACACGATATGCGAAATTATCATTTTTCGTAGTGTTCAAAGTGGCCGAGATTTTCATTAGTCTGTTTCTTGTCTCGCGTTGTCTCTCCCGAGACGTGAATAGTTGTTCACTTATTGTTGTTCACTTATTGTTGAAGCGAACAATCATCAGTCTTTCTGGAATCAAAGAAATACGTATGTATCAACACACGATCTCGTTCTGATTGATTCGAGGTGCGTCATCAGCATAACCTCAAATTTTTATCGGCCGTGTTGCAGAATTACACGGGCGTGATCGGAGGCTCCAACTGTGCATGAATTATCGCAGCTGGCTCATCTCAATTGTGACATATCACAACAGAAGGCCGATTTTGTATCAGTTATTTATTTTCCGTACTGAAAACTAATTCACGAAATTTTTGGAACCTTTGAAACACTGCAAGAATAAGTGCAGTGATACTTTTTCGTTACTCTGTTAACAAGATAAATAGTTTATTTGGAATATGAACAATAAGAGAAAAAATCGTTCCAATCCAACAAGGTAACATATGTATTGATATGAATATTTCCATCACAATCCAAAGCCGATAATTATTGAGTTCAATACCGGACAAACTAGTTCAAAACTTGATCTTGTCTATCACAATTGACAAATAACATTTCACTGATATTTTACAGGAAAGAACATTTCCATGATGACATTGAAACGGCTTAATTTCAGTTAATCCTTCCAAAATATGTTTCAGATCCCCACGAGCCAGGGGACCCCAAGAACGAAATGTCGTCGCCGAAGGTGTTTATAATAATGCCCATTTCATGCACGCCATTACCAGTCATGTTGGAAATATAGTACAGGTACTGGGAAATGAATATGTGTTCCACAATTCTCACCGGAAGGTGGAAAAATATTTTCCTCCGGCTTATACAATTACTTTGTCGGTTTTCCGTTAGATTCAGACGCAAAATGGCTCGCTTTATGAGGGTATATTTCGGACCTTTTCCAGCCAATTTGAAGTGGTATTGGAAATGGCGCATCGTGTAGACAATTCAGGAAAAATATGTGTTGATACGGTTGTCGAAAAACTTATATTCAAACCCCAAGATATCATCACAATTTCTGCTAAGGATGTGGACTTAGATTATGCAATAAGAGATACATTTCAGACCGATACCGCAATTAGTAAGTTCAATGGTTTGGTCGGTGAGAAAGAGCTTGAGCCTTGGGACGCTCCAGTTGCAATCAACGGCGATGACTTCGATTTGGATGGTACAGCCGTAAGTTCATCATGTGTTGTGATTCCTTACGGCAATTGTTCATTGTATTATGTTCATAATTTGAGAAAGATTCATTTATTGCCAATCAGCAGAACGGTTGGGATGCCCACGAAATGTTCCGGAAAAATGAACAAATATATGGCGTACAGTCAACATTTGAGCCATCTCTCGTTGGTTACACTCTGCAATTACAGCGCAAAGATACTAAAGAGTTTAAGGATCAAGAACAGAAAGCAGCTGAAATTGCTAATGAAATTGAATCGCAACCCAATCACAAAGCACGTTTGGACATTGAGAATGGTGATGAAGAAGAACGTTTTGCTGCGGTTGTACGTATTCCATCCAAATCATACGTTTCACTTCTTAATATACCCAAAACAATGATATATGATATTACCAGCAGAGTTGGGAATTATATCTCTTGAATTCGGTGAGAGTCATTATGAATTCTGACCATTCTGTCATCAAATTCACAAACACATTGATAAAGAGAGGAGTATAGGAATCAGTTTTTCTTTGAGACATGATATATACACTTCGATTTTTCAGGATACGGATATGTCATGAAAGCTTTGAATTTCGTCATATGTATTTTGATACTTTTCAAACTTGGATATAGACGAAAATTCAATAGCTAATCGAGAAATCACTTTCAAACTCTCAATTTTCGTGTCAGTACTTTCAGATTGCATGAATAGGATACATTCACACAACAATTAATTAGTTCTTGTATGATAGTTCATACAAGTGTGTATTGTACACGCTCATTGAGTAAAAGTTTTAATGTGGATCATTCTATCGTTTTTCATTATTACAGTCAAGACCGACGGGTGAAGGTAAATATGTTCCACCAGCGAAGAGAAATAATGTGAATACGGGTAAATTAACACGTTCCACACCACCTTTATCATCACCTGGTCCGACGAATGGAAAGAGTGTCTTTAATCAAACGTCATCATCATCGACATCATTACCAACAGTCAATCCTTCACAATCGAGCAACGTTCCAATTGGTCCTGGTGGCTCATCCTCCAGCCATAACTCGGTACAACATTCAGTCATGGCTATGCCACCAAGTGGTGTTGTGATAGCTTATAATACCCCACCGCCATTTGTCCCACCACCACCAACAACAACACAACCACCACTCGGTGCAACTGTATCGGTAATGTCTCAAGTACATTTACAGCCTCAGGTCAGTGTGTCATTGCCGCAAATAGCTTTCCCACCTCAACAACAGCATCAACAACAATCGCAGCAACCACCACCATCAAACAAGCTCAGTCTCGATAAACGTGAACGTCCTGGCAGGCAAGGGTATCAATCAGATAAAGTGCCACCTGCACCGTTTCCACCATCGAGTATTTCTATTTCGCATCAACAACCGTTACCCCAAAACCCACAGAGTTCTATTCAACCACAAAATTCGGCGGACTCTCACCGTGGTGATCTTACGGGAAAGAATGATCACCGGAAAATTCCAACGCCGAGAACTCGAGATGAGCAACACGCTGAATTACGTCAATTCGCATCCGACTTCAAATTGTCTGACACGTCGACGTTGGATAATTCATTGCTTTCACGTAAACAACAACATCACCATCACCACCATCACCACCACCACCATCATCATCAACAACAGCAGCAGCAACAGCAGCAACAGCAGCAACAGCAGCAGCAGCCACTACAACAACAGCAACAACAGCAGCAACAACCAACACCACAACAACAACAGCAATCACCTCCATCACAGCAACATAATCATCATCAAGATGTTCATGCACAACAGTCGATACAACCGTCGCATCATCCCCCAATGCACCAACACCCAACTACTTCCCAACAACAGCAACAAGCTCCATTGCAATCATCTCAACATCAAATTCCCCTCCAATCGCAACACCAAACAATGCAAGAAATTGAGCCTATTGTGTCCAGTAAACCTCCATCAGCATCAGTATCAGTATCAGTATCAGCATCAACAATACGGCCCACAACACCGCCACAACAACAATCTCAGCTGCAAGCAACGGCGTCACTGCAACAGACATTGGAGCCAGCGATTGAAAAAATTACTACTGCCTTCAAAAAATCGACATTGAATCCTAATGCCAAGGAATTCAATCCCAATGCGAAGCCATTCACGCCAGTATGTAGTCCATTTCTTAGACAGTTCGAGGGTGGTGTCAAAGATCGTTCAATAAACTGAATGATGTGCGTGAAAATATAATTTCAGCGATCACCGAGTACACCAACACCAAGTAGACCACATACACCACAAACTCCTCAATATTCCGGTGCAATGCCTGCCACTGTTGTCATGACTCCAGCTTATGTAATGACGAGCCAACCGCCATCGGCATTCTCTCAAGCCCAACCTGTCACAAGGTTCCGGAAGGGTCAGTATCTAGGTATCGATGCACATTGTTCATAATGTCTATATTTTGGCTCTCATTTCTATTCCAAATTGCTTCAAAATGGTTTAATCGGTGTAATTTCAGTACCAATGATGCAACATAGAGCGCCAGATATTGCATCTCAAATGCAAGTTGCTGCTGCAACTGGTCAACCTTTATTGGCACCAGCACCCCTGCATCCTTCATTTCAGGTACCTTATCCAGGTCAACCGACTTATCAACAAATGGTGCGCATGGTACAACCACCACCACCACCACCACACATGGCAACCCCCTATCATCACCATCATGAGACAGCTGGACCACAAAACCCAGGTATGCAGTACATGGGACCGCATGGACATCCGCATCAACACCATGTCGGACAACAACCGCCGAGTCAAGCACCATCACCTGCAAATCCAAATCAATCACATACACCCGGTACATATAACCCATCAGGTACTCCACAAGCGTCATATCCACAACCACCACCGCAGGGTCACGCGCCGAGCTATCAAATAATGTGCCCACTAATTCCACCACATATACCGATTCCACCACAACATATGCAATATCTACAAGCCCAGCCACCACCCGGTGCTCAACAAACCATACCAGTTATTCTTCCGCACAGTCAATAGCCACGCCGACGATCAAAGAGAGAAAACCGTTAACGTTTTTTTTTACCAACTTTCTGATAAAAACACGCAGAGTAGCAGGGAATCAATGATATGGTTTCGGAAAAAGTCCGGAAAGTCGAACACAATGGATGCAGATAGAATAATGAAAAATAGAAAACAAAAAGAAATGCACGAAAAAATTTCCCATTTTTAGTTTGTTTCTTCGTCATGCGTGTTCAAGTGGAGACTTTTTTTGTTTTTTCCTCAGTCTCTATGATAGAGCACACCTCCTTACCACTAACATTAATCTCCTTGGACGTCATATTGCTTACCTGGAATATCCATTCTCCTGTCGAGTATTCAGATTAGAATAATAATAATCGTCGAAACTGTCCTCAAAATTATCTCATCAGGTATTACAAGAAATACGGAATTGGTAACATGTATGGTTCTTGTCAAATAATTTGGTAAAGCATGAAAAACAGAATGAATTACAACAAGAAATAGTAAAGCCAACCGTCGCGTGTTCCTAGCTTAGTGCGTGATATATATACACTTTTATTGCCACGAATCCCATCCTTGTATGTCGGTTCGTTACAATATATTTTTTGTTTCTTTCATAGTGAGTACTGGAGCTGGGGACTATGAGAACTATTATGTATATCTTCTCGCAGAAAACCCTGTATGATTTTTTATCACTTCCATCCCTTATTTTTCATACAATTGAATTATTTATTCCGTGGATTCTCCTTATAACCGGTCCCCAAAGTTATTCACAACAGTGTTATCGATTAATCCAACATAAGGAGACCCTAAATTGATTAGTCCCTTTTACATTACGATTTATTCCCGTTCTTCTTGCGATTATTTTTGGATGGCAAACGTCTTCGTGACCAGTAATTTTCAAGCATATTCATGAATAAAACATACGAATTCATCAATTCACGATTTGGATGATTCTTGGCAGACATTTCGTTTGCCTTGCAATTGATTAGTTTCTATGAGATGATTGAAGAAATGAGGAGGCGATGATATGATCGGATATAGTTTAGTAGAATTGTGTTGTCACCAATAAAAACACCATTGTTGTCATATAGTGTCAATCATTCCCGAACCTTCATCAATATTTTGGAATTCCAAAAATGCATGAATGAAAACACAATCAATGATTTCATCGAGACTCGTTGATGGAGAAATAGAACAGAACGCTGTTACCGCACACCAAATTTCTATAAGACGTAAACATCTAAAAACTAGAATTTATATTCGACTCATGGCTAGCAAAATTGCATACCAATGTGAATGTGTGATAATGTAATGGGAGCTTCCACTGGATCGTTGAATAATATAACTGTTTTGTGGATAATTGGAAATGAGATTCTCGACATATGATGGAAGAGTAGTATGAATGACAGATTCAGGAGAGAAAAATAATCAACTATCATAATGAGGAGTGAAATTAATGCAACTCGATGCAGTAAATGATGGTAATACGAATAAACACTTGGTTATGAATCTTTACGATTCTGATGTTATTTATGGTATCGAGTGATATTAGGACGACTTCTGTAGGACTCAACAGTCAAGGGCGGGTCGTTATGTCGTCGCTGAGCGCGAAATTAACTAGTTGGAGTTAAAGAGTAGTTCACACGGAGCATTTGGAAGCAATAAGATAGATCTGATCACTATGCTGCGAAGTATTATCACATCGAAACTATTCGAATGTTTGCCCCCAATATTCTAAGAAATATGTGGTTTAACATATGTGCATCAAAAGCACTCTATGATAACATTTCCATATTTCCAAGGAAAAATTGCTAAATGTGGGTTATGTCCCAAAATTATGGATAGTTATAAATGAAGACTGTTTTTCTCCCGAGTTATGTCTTAGGAGCTCACTGGATGTGAACTGAACACTATATGACTGACAAAGTCGTTCAATATCTCATAAAATCATCCCGAACTCTTGTTTACATAATTCGAAAGAACCATGAATATTAGCGTCTGAGTGGCTGAATAGATGATTAATATAATCAGCGATTAATTTTCCGAAGGGCTTGGCTATACTATAAAGTCATTTTGTTTATTGGTGCTTAAGGGGCAGTCTTATTCATTTTTAGATCTCGATGGAAAAGGAGAGATACATTTCTTCATAATTGCATGAATTCTATGAATCCACATCAATACTAAAGACTACAAATATATGAAAAGCTCACGAATGCACCTGAGTTCATGGATCGCATGTGGATAAATGACGTAATTAACAGACAATCTTAGCATCAGGAAGCAATGGTCAGCTGTATTCAAGGACGACGCAATGCTTTAGGATGGGAGCGAATTCTTACATCTGAGCTGAACAAATCGTACCAACCAGGAGAACATAACTCAATACGTCAACGTGGATGCAAAATCATCAAGTCGCCTGCAATCCTTCTACGCGATACATTGTCGAAATTCATATGTGGGGGGCTGTAAAGATATGTCTCTCTACACCACTCTACCAACTATACCAACCTCAACTAAAGTAGAAAACAAATAATGAAATGGAAACATATGCAATGCACTTCATACGTATGTTCAATCATTAGCCGTAATTTAGAAGCGCAACAAATAGTGGAAATGCTTCAATACATTTCAAGGGAAGTAACTGTGTGTATCGACTGATATATCGTCGGTGTGCTTCTCACAATACATTGTGCGCTGAAAACACAAGTTGTGAAAATGTATACATGCAAAAAACCGAAAACGAACTGACATATGAACCAGATATGTATATCTACAATCAACAGTAAATTACTATAAACAATTACACATGGTGAGAAGCACTAGTAACTTCCAAACGCCATTGCTACTCAGTAACTATTAATGAGCAAATATATGGAATACAATGACTCAAACCGATGACTATACACAAGTCATTACATAAATTACCCTCGAATCATTTGCGCATAAATAAAAACAATCACCCAATGAGTAACTTATAATGAATCATTCCAGCATGAGCTATCATAACCCATCAATAATATGATGAACAATGCAACAAGTAATAATCATGGTTATCCCCTGGTAGTTTGTGAACAATAACATGATTGTCGTCATTCCGTCGCCTCCAATCCATCCAGGATTATATGATGATTAGTTCGTCGCAGGACTCGTCTGTGCATCCCGAAATCTATCGACAGACAATCCGACTATTCATTCATATAGCATCACATGTTCTGTATGATACAGCCGGTATATACTGATGCAGGTCACCGTCAAAAATTCTGCAGCCATCTCCAGTTTTTACCGATACAATTACCATAATTAAACTAGGTAATTACCATATCTCATAAATATATAGAAAAAAGAAGGACCACACGCAAACGCACCACATGTTACGTTCACGCATGACTTTATTTTAAACTTCATCTTTCAATTCAATATTCATCTTCCGAGCAGTTATATTAAAGACCGAATATATATTTTAAGTACTCCAACTCATAAATACTGTCATAATTCTCAGTTGTGTTTCCCAGTTTGTTATATTCATCAACATAACTTTTTCACTCTCTAATTACCACATTCAGATCAAGATTTATTTGTTGGATGGTCGTCTCAACAAAATTTTGCTCACACTTGCTATCTATGGAATTTAACAGAATATTGTGCGAAAAACATGAACTTCCAAATCGAACGCGCTATGTCAACCTCTGATGCCGTTTTTAATATGAAAATAATCATGATAACAATATCAATATACCAGTTCTAGATCGGCAAATCAAACATCTGATATGGACAAATCGTCGTAGTGCATTCATGTTCATCAATCCCAGATCATTGTTGGATTTCAGAAGAAGGATGCATTTTTCGTACGCAATAATTTGTCATTCTCAGACTCATGGCAATCCCACCAGCATGTTGGTAACCGACATTGATAAGAATACCCAAAATCGAATGTTGCGAAAATTTACTTTCAGAAGCAACTGTTCAACGACTCCACAGCAACCTCGTCTGGATGTATCGGAGCCTAACGCGAATGATTGTCAATGATGCAGAAGAATGAATCTTCAGCTTAGAAGAAATCAAAAAATTAACTAGTAACAATTACTTATGATGAATTCCATGAATCGCGTGTTGGATAAATATAAGTGAAACTACATTCAGTTTGCCGTCACGACGTAGAACATATGTCAGAAAAACGTCGATCGCCGCAATTCAAGATAGTCAACGTAAGTTAAATTCTGAAGACTAAAGTTAATCCTAAGTTTGACAGCATACATGTGGATTAATGTGTCGCATGATTACTATCTATATTCGACACAACCCCGAGTCATTCTCTGAGCTCCAATTTTTCCTTTCACAATAATTGTGATTGTCACGCCCGAATACCATAGTTACACGCCGCGATTTTATGAATTCGAACATCATTGCAGTATTTAGAATGGCATTAATGAAAGACTCAGAGCAGCAAATAGCTGGTGACTTAATGAGCATTATGATGGTAGTCTGTAAACTGTGTTCATGTTTCGGTATTACATTGCAATCAGCTGCGATTTTCGGATTTTCTCGGAATGATTCCTCTGATATACTTTTGAAATGCTTAATGAAACTGGGTACCCCTGAGCTTGCGCACAAGTATATGCAATATACTTCCATGACATCGAACATCTCCGATCAAATAATATGGGTCGATGGCATGTGGAATAAATCATTATTATACTATTTCATCGCTGCGCCCGCTATATCTTATATCTCAATAAAAACACAAGTAAACAGAGTTCAATACACATTGCGCTCTATTATATACCAATTAATCATAAATTAATGTCTACAAGTGAGATATTGGCATGGGTGAATTGCTATCGATTCGAATCAATTGTCGAATGGGATAGTTGTGTTACTCATGCTGCTGTGTCAATAGTTCTGCAATGGGTATATTGGATTAATCAGCACACCAGTTTCAATGTTTTGTGGGTATCTAAACCGTTGTTGAACGGACTTTCCAACATGACATGAACGCATCTATAACCTCCACGCTGAAAAAAAGGTAGTATCCCTTTTTATTACGCATGCGGGAAAAGTGCTATCTCAGCGCCTGCCGTTTCGGTTGAAAAGTGGCTGATTACCAATTCGTCCGATTCGAGCGCACGCAAATTTATGAAAAAGAAAAATGAAAACCGAAACAAATTACAATCAAAGTATATGCATACACACATGGGTGGAACAAAAGATGTTCTAATATACAAAAATTTCCTCATAATATACTATTGGAGAATAGTTCATCAATAGGGGTCAAAAATTAACATTGTCGACCATTCTTACATACTACATAATACTATTTTGATATTCCCGTTTATGCAGATGAATAGTTACAATAGTTGCAAAAAAGCTCCACTTTTATTGTTATATTTATCATTCTAACCCGTATCTCCATTCCAGTAAAAGAGAACCGTAATTTCAATCAATTAGGTATTGAAAAACAGTACAAAAAAAAATGGCTGATGCCAACGCATGCGCGCGTATCAAAATTTGTATAAAACGACCTATCAACTGTACCACTAAGTTTCCAAGTTCGACTGAGGAACGGTACCAGACTACCAGTCAATACGCACGGCCCTTGCAGTTCAGTCGTGTTGAAATTTGAGGAGAATTTGTAAGCTGATCACACCATAATCATTTAGTGGGTTCACATTGAGAATTTCGCGTTAGCACTTTTTCGTGATTGAAAGACAAGCCACAATTGCGTCATGTAATATTTTAAGATCTAAGACCCACCAAGGGAAGTTATACGGAAAGTTTCTCCAATCGATACTCTTAGCAAAAAATTCTATTGTAATAGACACAATGATAAGTTGAAACCAAACTATGGTATATGCAACAGTGATGGCGAAACTTAATGGCGAGCATGTGAGCTGTGTCGGTACCGTGCTGAACGGTGGACGATTGAAAATGCGAACACCACTGACGAAGAGAGCTGGATGTTAGGTTATAGCAAGTTGCAACGACGGTGCCGAGTAGGTCGATGAATATAAATATATATATA
>JABMBR010006305.1:0-60771 GCA_018881525.1 Meteorus sp. PSUC_FEM 10030008
CCCTCTTTCACCCTTCTTCATTTTCCATCTCTTCTTCCACCATCGACCAGTCTCTATTCCTTTCGACGTTACAGTCTACGTCCCATTCCCTGTCTTGACTATGAAGCAATATATATATCTATACTGGTATAACTCCCAACGGGAATGTTCATGCTGTATATTAACACCTCCATCCAACCTTAATGAATCCTCCAGTCTCAACTCGTGCGCATCTTCCACTTCATCTTGACATCGCTTTTGAAGCGTAGTCACACATACACCTCTTGATCTTTCATGTGCTGCCGTTGCCCCTCTACTGGTATACACCCTTATACTTCCTGTGTGTCTTCCTTTACATGCTTAACTGCTTTCAGTTTTATAAGATCGTTTAATAGAGAGAGGAAAATGTGGATGCGACAAGGCTGGTAGAGCAGTTTAACGTTTATTAATCATTGTGTTGTGAAATATTTGTTGGATGTCAGTGATGTTTTTATTTCTCTATTATTTTTGCTCGTTAATATTATTGTGTTAGGATAGATAAAAAGGTTTTTGTTGTTGAAATTGTTTGTATCAAAAATTTTTACGTTTATTCATTTAATTTGGAGATTTTTTTAGTGGTTTTCATTATGTTTCAAATGGAAATTTGTACAGACACAATAGTTTGATGAAAATTTGGAACATTTAGCAGTAACATCATTTACTGAGTTGTCAAATGTAGAATTTAAATGAATATTGAAATTATTCCACTTATGCAATTAACCAAACGTCCAACGTGGAAAACTATGTTGGGGATTACAACCGTCAGTTCAACAACACTCAATTTCATTTTCTATTCATGAGTAAATTGTGAGGATTGCTCATGATTAAAGTGTAAAAACGAGCTCGAATCATTTTCTGATTTTATATTACTGCAGAATGATGAAGAAATTTTCGAAAATTTTTCCAATATCTAATGAACTAAGTTAAAAAATTACTCGTGAAAAATTCGCGAATTCATTAGAAAAATCGTTGAAAATAAATTGGAATCATTTCACAACGTAACAGTGAACTCAAGTTTAACAATAAATCAAAAAAATTAAATTTTCACAAAGACAAAATTTTTTTTACATTCCCATTGCAATTTTTGAATGTGACACCAATGAATTTACCAAATACTCGAAATTTTTTCATGAATTCAACGTGATGATGAGATAAAAATGAAAAAATCCATCTACTTTATCTAATAAATATTAAAATATATGCAAAAACTTCGAGTATGATTGGACAGTGTTAGATAGTGAATAATGAATAGTTTGGGAGTTGGATGAGTATATTCACGTCAAGAAGCGTAGAACACCCAACGTATCTCCATATAATATATGGTAGAAAGACATATGGATGACTGTAGTAGCTATAACCTCACATACTACTGAGAACGTTGAAAGTGAAGTAGGTACGTGTATGGTGCGCCAGCACTTGAAACTCATTCGCGTGGGTGAGCGCACATTGTAGAGGGTATATTCCCACCCCATTTTAAACCTCCTTCTCTCCCCTTTCTCTCATCTCATACGGATTCTGGGGACAAATTATTTCCCCATTTTATGGGCCGCTAAAATATAAATCAAGTTCTAAATTAAATTCCTCTCACCCGCGCGGGGCGTACGAGCCACCACCGCTTGCGCGTGTGCACTCACCGAATCTCCGGCCAACATGAACATCCACATTCATATATATATATATATGAACGTACACATAATGTCAACGTGTGAGTGTGTATACATAACGAGCATTTTATTCCGTATATATTCATGTGCTCATGGACAGAAAAAAAAGAAAAGAAAAATTAAAAAGTTACAAGAAAACCCTGTACTTTATTCTCTATTTCCCTTTTTGTTTTTTTCTTCATGTTTATCAAAAGCAATGAAAATTTTTGCTGAATAAATTTATAATTTTACCATTCAAATTATTTTAATTGAAATATTAATTGAAATAACACTTTTACAAGAATTTATAATAGCAAACGAAGAAAGTTTGAATTCACTCGATAACCTGAATTAAAATATTTCAAAAAAGAAATAATAATTTCTCATTGACTATGCATGTCTACTTGGAAGAAAAAAAAATACAGAGTCAAGAATTGATTTTATTTAATGAACGAAAGAGTTAAATTGTCGGACGTGCAATCGTATTACTGAAGAAAGAAGAAATGAGGAAAAGGAAGTGTGAGCTATTCAGAATGAGAAAAAAAAATTGGGTATAGAATTGGATGAAACAAAAAGGAATAAGGGGAATTTAAAACCCTGGGAAAGTGGCGTCGTAGTGAATTCAAGCGAGCAGTTTCTCCATCGCATTTTGTGTCTTGGGCCTATAGTGAAGAGTATAGAGAAAATCCAAGTGAGAGAATAGAGAGTGGAGATACAGTAAGAATGAGAAACAAGGTTTGTAAGAGAGGGGTAAAAGCCCCCATGAACCGTCACCCTTTGCTCTAACATTGGTGACCTGCCCCTCGACCCCACCGGATAATTAAACGAAATTCATTTACATAGCTGGAGTAATACGGGGCTTGGCGTGGTGTCGTCGTCGTCGTTCGTACCCTCGAGGCCCTTTTGTCGTCCCATCCCTCGAGCGTTATATAGTTGGTGTTACCTACGAACGAGACTGAGTGTTGAGTTTATGGCAAAGGACCTTTAGTTACTTGTGATATTCCTTTTTCACTCTTCTCATTTGCTCTTTCATCAGTATTCCTGTATTCTACTTTCAATCTATACCTCACAAACTTTTCAAACTGTGTGTTTATGAATGTGTGTAGGAATACATTTTCGATTGTATGAGCACACGTACAGAGTTCTACTTGAGTTTGTGTTCACCCACTTTTGATTTTAAGTTGTTGATGGATGAAAGTCAAAAGAGTTGAGTGAAAGCCCTTTCTCCATTGCTTTTTGCTTCGTCTCATTTTCGCTTTCATTTTCTACTCTTACTCGTATTCTGTTTCTATATTAGACCAACGTTTTATATACTACCCCATTCTTCCTCACCCCTCGTTATTTTGATTATAGTGGTGGTGCTCATACCCGCTGAGAATAAGTGAACTGCTCGAGACGTTTAAACTTCTCTCTGTTCAATTTGGCGAGGGTGGATAGATATGGGTGGAGCAGGTTTTTACTCTTTTTTGGAAAGTTGAAGTTTTTTATTCAGCTTGGAGTAAAAAGAATGAGAGTATGGCTTTTTTGTGATGTTCAAGGAGTATTTCTACTTAGGGCTCACTTGGATATTGAATGTGTGTGGTGATATTTTTTGATTGGATTGCTGGTGTATGATTTTTCTGGCACGACAAAATTTGGCGGATCATGGGGAATTATGAGGGGACTTATTATCGGATTTTCCGAAGTCGGAAATTTTTATGCGCTGGTTTATCGTAATTTCATGATGAAATCAAATTATGGAGAGAATGATGATGATGATGAACGAAGAATTGTACATCTCCTTATTCATTTGTACTTCGGAATGACGAGAGGCAATTCACAAGCGAGAAAGATTTCTCTGAAGTCTTTGACCAACCTAATTCATTTTAATAATTTTGAAATGAAACAATTGAATTCTGTAGAAGTGACGAGCACTGAACAGCACAGTTGGAAATGATACAGTTTTCTAGCTGTCTGCAATTTTTTACGAATTACCTTGGAAATTTATCACGTGGACATATTAGAAAAAAACGCACTGCTTGCTACTTCGAGGGGCTAAAAAATTCATAACTTCAATTTGTTATTTCTCGGCCAAAAATCATCGTACAAATTCGTTCAAAATATATTTCTCATCAAGAAGGCAAGCTGTATGCAACGCAACTGTAACGCTGTTCGTACTTGTACACAACACTCATCCGGACGAGACTTTCTGTTTGTCCATTATATAATTTACCTCGAATAAATCAACAAAAGAATAACCGAATGTCCAAAAATTGCAATGCATCTACAAATTTCACCTTCGCACAATACTCGATAAAAATCATACAGAAGGAAAATAATTCACCTGATCCAGTGTGATATAACATCACCCCAAAATACCCAACCATAATTTTCACATATAACTCAACCCTCACTTCCCAATACTTTCAAACCAAGTGAAAAATACATCAAAAAACTTCTGCACACATCTCACAAATTTCTAACTCTCAATTTTACACTCACGTCACACAACGATATAAAAAAATTACACAAACATACCTGTTCACATTTCAACAACCTGATATAACCTACATCGCACACACCTTCCACCATCCACATTCCCATCCATAAATGATTTTTTCCAGAACGGCCACATTTTCCATCGTCGAAAGGTGAAAGCATTGAAAGAAGAAAATACAAAAAAATATGAAAACCAGTCCGGCTCACTGACACGAGTCCGAAATATCCATAACAGCTTAGACACATCCACACATGCATCCATATATTAATAAATATTTCCAAACATTTATACATCAGAGATGCGGCTGTATTACATATATGTCGGCAGTGTTTGGTTGGCGACCACAAAGCTCATCGCTCAAATGGATGCAACAGTGAACGAATCAGAGTAGCATATCATGGAACGTAATATAATATGAAACGAGAGTGAAATACATTTGCGTTAGCTAACAGCCCCTTCTAGTCATAACAACATCATATCAATATTTTTTACTTCAACCAAATATGAAATAATAATATTTGATGATATCAATAATAGCAACAATGTGAGAGGATATTTCACGAGTAATATCAAATAAATTAGTTACATGTTGAATAATAATTTTTCAATCATTATAAAACTATAATAATAACCCAGCATAAAGTTTCGCATCGTTTCCCACAATTAAAATCTATTGTTCTCTATTCATTAACGTCCGCAAAGTATTCATTGATTGAAATAATTAGATAATTATTTTAATAATGACTTGGAAAAACTGAATAATGAACAACACTCTGTTAAAGTTGATGTTTAACAGTAAAGACCAAGAATACGCAGTCTTAAATTAGTCGCTAATTAAATTGAAGTATCATAAAAATTTTGATGATGAAATAATGAAAAGTTTCTGAAAGTTGATCATCATTAGAAAAACCGGGTCGGTGAATGTATGAAAACTTTTGGAAAAAGGAAGAGAAGAAAATTAAAAAAAGTTGAACTTTCTCACAATTATAACAAAAACTTCGGTGGAATTATTGCTACATCATCAGAACTACAAATTAATCAACCTACAGATCTTTGCTGTGAATGAATTCGGCCGTGAAATTGCACCGATTGAATTGGTCATTATATTGATTTACGATATCACAAACATATATATTTACTAATGAATATATATGGTAGAGAGAAACGAACTGAGCAGATGGGCTTAATGCTTGACGTATTCACGCAAATGAACACACACGACGTTCAATGCTATCGAATAATTTTGTGGTGGCAGTCCGATTGATCTATGCGATTAACGTTCAGAATATAATCATCCGGACGTCCGAAATGACGATAGCGAGGTTATAGTTAATATGTTGATGGAATACTTAAAGCTCGTTGGTGTTTATAGATATGACATCTATCATAACTGCCTATACCAACGATTATATATTCAACCACTCTGAATGAATTCGTTGTTGAGAATAGAAGAGGATTGTCGAATAAATGAGGCAATCAATAACTGTCCTGATATGAGAAATGTGAAATATTTTTGTAAATAATAGTGAGGTGAATTCCCGATTGATTCGAATTATTTTCTGTTGATCCTCATGTAAATTGAAATAACAGTGAACAATCGTTCGTGTATTGTTGGAATTTTTCAAAATGGAATTAGGATTGTTATTGAGATATTTTCACATATTCGTTGTGAAATGAAATGTTAAAGGAATAGAATGAATTTGATGAGAAAAAATAATATTTGAAATGTTTTATTGGTATCTGCGAGTGGTTATTATTATTTTCAATCGAAATAGATTGAGCATACTGGCACAGAATTTGATAGAGAATGAAGTAATTGCTACAATAAATCCAATATGTTGTCAATGTAATAAAGAGAAACTGAATGCCAAAAGAAAGAGCCATGGCATTCACGCGCGTGTGAACATTGCGCGTTAAAAAGGCTCGGAAATGTTTTCACGTGTAGGTTACGAGAAAAATTGAATTGCAAACTGGAAAATTCATTGAACAGAATGACGGCTACAAATTCCTGGAAAAATAAAATCGCTCTGTCCATTTGTTGTGTATTAAAAAAAATAAAATAAAATATGCAGATAGGTAATCCTTTTATAAAAATCGGAAATGAAATTTGGGAATTTTTGGTACACAGTTTGACTGTTTTATTGTTTGTCAGTAACAATTGTCTATGAATTTTCATGTTATTCATGTGAAATGAATATTGAATGAAATTGTAGAACAACTGAACGAAACGAACCAAATTCACAATGCGTAATTCATCATTTGAACTTTCTTTTCTGATAAGAATTTCTTCAGATTTAATTTTTATGACATTATCGATAAAAATTATAAAAAAATGAACAATTCATGACAGTGAAATTATTATTAGTAATATTCATGTCACCACACGATTATACCACTCCTGATCCAGCAATTCAACATTACAATGCTTCAATCGCAAAGTAATTTCCCTTCTGGCAGCGTTCGATCGTTCTCTACAGTGAACCTACTTCCCCCGATTGAATTTTATAATTAATTCAGCACAATTCCACTACAAAAAAAAAAGTTTTGGTGTTTGCGTCTGACATTAAACTCATTTCGACGTTGTTGACACATTGACATATGAAATTGAAATAAAAATAAGAAAAAGCAAACTTGTCACGAAGCAACATACCAAAAGAGAAATGAAAAAAGCGAGTGGAATTAAAGTATCAAGTTCTTATTCTGCCACAAATTCACCATCTTGTGATGTTGACTATCGGTGATGAATTAAGTTTCAAGAGAGGGAGTGAAGAAATGGTGAGATGTGTAAAGGGTGAAGTGAGTTTGAAACAGTAGAGGAGAATGGCAATGGTGACATGTGTGGGCTACGAAAAAATTACGTAAATTAGTGTCAATTGCGGCCGACCCATGGAAGCTGAGAGATGACATGGGCGGATTGGGGGATGAGAACGACCTCGCGCGCGTGGTTGCCCACTGCCCGAAATGCACCGGGAGTAAGTGAGAGAGTACGTTGAGAACTGTGAAATGGTGGATGAGAGGGGAAATAGAGGAATAGGGTGAGAAGAGTACGGGAGAGCTGTGTGTGATTGATGAGCCAGTGATAGCGACGGGTCTGCACTCGACACCTCGCTACTGCCACCAAACAATGCATATTCATCGGAGGTATAAATAATGCCTGTTTAATACATAAACATAGGTTGGATGATGGCACACCAGCTTGGATTTAAACTTTTCCTCTGCTATAAACATTAATATTGATACATACATGTGTCGACATTTTTACATTACGATAAATCAATAACATTGTGTAAAAATTGTTTGTTTATGAAATAATTCTATCGAGATTGAACATATTCCGAAATTCTGCTGCTGGAAGTTAATCTTCAATGATTTTTATTCCAGCGTCGTGAATTCAGAGCTTGCATAGAGAACATCGAATACGAATTGTTTGGGAAAATTGTCTTGGTGCATCACAGGAAATTGGATAATTTTTCGTTGACTTGGATTCTATTGACTTGAGGAGGTTTGAAAAAGTTGATTGAAGAGTTTCTAATTTCAATAAGTGTGAAGAAATGTATGAAGTAAGTTTGAAAATTTCTATTTCTTGGTTATGTGTTGTAAACCTCAAGTGATCTACATTAGTCTGGTGCAAAAATTCCATCACGAAAACGGTGTCAATCCACCATCCTAACTCTAAAAAACATCGTCAGGAATTTATTGCATCACATTAGAAAATCATTCAACTCAAAACTCATTTCAGACGAAAATTTCTTACTAGAAACTAAAAAATTCTCACAATTTCCCAACAGATGAGAAAACTACGCCGAAAATCACATGACAACATTTATTTCTTGGATACGAATTAGAACACCAATTGACCAAAATTTTTCTGCCTGATAAAATTCAACATAATTTATTATTCAATGTGGTGAAAAGTGTCCTCAACTGTGATGTAAAACTGGCGTAAGTAACATTCTGTAATGAATTTAATCGTGTAAAAAATATGAACCTTTCTATCTCATGTACATAAGGTTGTACATGTCCATCATGTGTTAACGATTCGCTGATCAATTGGGGCTTTACTTGCGTGCCAGCGATTTTGTCCGTCCATATTTACACTGCTGATGCGTTATATCATTATCGCCTATACTAAAATCATATATCAAGATAACTGACAATCTCTTTTTCATTTTCAAAATTTCATCTTTTTTTATTTGTACATGAATGTACCTGCGTAAATGTTAATGTTTCACAACCTCTCACTTATATGTGTATCCTATTTGTACATACAAACGTATACAATGCACGCGTGTTTATATAGCTGTAACGCAGACAACTACAATGAGCAAATTGTGAAGGCAAAAGCGTTTTATAGCTACACGCGGTGGTTATCGTGTGCGCGCGATCAAACTGGCATGCCGAGTCTAGAATTACGACAAGATCGCGTGCTCAACGATTCCACCTCAGTTGAGCACCGTTCAGCAAAACACCACCAATCGCCAGCCATTGTATTCGCGCATTATCTTCCTCTTTCCAACCCAAATGTTTCACAAAAGCTTCATTCTCACTCATTCTCTGACTGACCCACGGTAATATCATCTCACACAATATCGAATTAATTAAGCAAGCTCCAAAACTCCGTTTAAATATCAGCTCTTTGTTTTTCAATTCCAGTGAATGGATAAATTTTTTGAAAATGTTTCTATAATATTTATGATGAATGAATGGATAGTTTGGAATTGTTTATGAACGAAAATTATCTCGGGTATTAATTTAATGAGTAATCACTGAATGTTTGATCGAGTACTTTTCATGAATTTTTGCCGAGTTTCATTGTGCGCAGGGGTTAACATTGATCCGGAGGGATTTCTGCACTGATAAATAAAAGGGATTATACGTTTTTGTTAGAAAAACAAAAGTATGTTGAAACATTTATTCAGAGTTAATTAATAGAATTTCGGTGGTGAATAAATAATTTTCGATGTACACTAGATAAAATCAATACATGAAGCTATCGTACAATAATAATTTTTGGGGAGAATGAAACGTTAAGAAATGTATGACGAATATATTGTTCCCGGAAGGCGTTGAATATAACCTCTTAATATAGTGAAATTTTCCAATCAATCGAATAAATTTATTCATGAACGAACTAACGAGACCGGATGAATACATCAAAAATTCGAAACGTGTGTTATTGATTACCATTTTTGATCGCAATCTACATTTTATCGTCTAAAATGGATAATATTAGATGAGCCATATTGGAAAATTAAAATTACCTAGTTCGATTTAGTTTAATAAATTTTAAGTCGTAGATAATGAAATATGAAAAAAAAAAAAATCAAACGTTGTAAAATTATTCAGTAAATTGTGTTCTGTTAATCTCTGAAGAAGTTTAAGAAAATTTCTTTCATCACTGTTTGCAACAATAAACTAATCTTCCTTATTATTCATAATTTTCCACAACAACATTCATTCGTTGATTCATTCATTTATTTAGTTCTCTGACTGTTTGTTTGTCTCATTCTGGTTTATGCTATTCTGGAATCTCCAAGTCTCTGGGTGTATTGAATTCCTGAGTATACCACGCTACAAACTACATAACAGCGAGAAGCCCGAGACACAGCCAAAGAGAAATAGCCGAGCACGTAACTGGAATAGACAGAGCAAGAGAGGAAGTTGAAAACGATTCGCATTCGCTCTCGAACTGCAACTACTGCTGTTCCGCTCGCTTCCTCTTTTGGAAACAAAATGGGAACACATTCCTGCCTCTTCCGCGAAATAACCAAATAGTAACATGAAGTGAAGGAAAAAAAAGAAGAAGAGAAACAAAAGGATAAATAGCTAAATAAAAAATACGAGCGAATGAATGTTGATTCAACCGAGTGTGCATAATCACGTGGCAAATTTTTTTTTTTATAAAACTCAAACTCAACGGAAAGTTGAAAATATTTTTGGATCAGGAGTTTTACATGCACATCAAGAAAGTGAAAAACTTTTGACCGTGTTTCAAACATTGGAAATACCAACGGAATTATTTCGAACTTTCTGCTCAATTCGATAAAGAAATTTCCAATATTTTCATTCACTGTTTATCGATTAACAATAATTGTTCCGAAATTTCGTAAATAAACCACAGTCATGTTAATAAAAGAATATCAACGTCTATGCAAATTATTGGAAGACCAAAAATGTTCTGATGAAAATAGACAAACTGCTACTTCATCGTCAGACATTCGGCTTTTGATATTTATTCCACCCATTTCAACCATCATATTTTTCAAACAACCAATAACTATCTTACCTCACATTAAAAAATTAAACTAGATCACGATAGTCACGACAGAAAAAACTTTGAAGCTATTTTTCATCAGCTACTTCAATGATTAATCGCTTGAATCATAAATTTTTCTATTGCCACACTGCATTTGATCGCAAGTAAGTATCGATATTCATATTTTTTTTTTGGAAAGAAAATAAACACTCCCAAATAAATTCACACCCACCTCAACCTACATTTCATTTCCAGATATTCTGTCACTAACATTACATGGATCAATATTACCATAAAAATTTTCGCAATACTCGAAAAACATTTCTGATCATACATAAAAATTAAACTGAATCATCACAGTGACATCAACAGTTTTAACTCTGCTGAAAATTCGAAACTTTAAATACAAATTGAACATCAAAATATTTTTTCCCCATTTTTACTCCTACCCAATGCCTTACCATAAACACAAAAAAACCATCAAATCAATACTGCAAAATTCTCAAAAATATATTACAATTGATTTAGTTGAAAAATCGTTGTCAGGACAGAAGCGCGTGAGACAAGTGAAAAATGACACGCGCGAGCACATCGCACAGTAGTAAATGCCGCCAATATACAGACACATTCACCAACTCTATTCATTGGTGCGCGCAGACAGCTACGCACTAACACACAAACATTCACACAAACAGACATGTTTCACGTAATTGTTATACCCTGCCATGTATATAATGAATGGCACAGAAAGTTGAACATGAGGAAACTGAAGCAAAAAAATATAAAAAATAGTAAAAAAAAAAACAGGAAGAATCTACAAGACTCTAATTAACGTTTCACTGAGCAATCAATGTCAAACATCGAGCCATTCATTAGAACGTGAATTGAAATGCTGACTCGTCTCTTGTTCGCATCATTCTCATCGGATACTTTAATATAAAAACCGGAATTGAAATCACATCAAACGAACAAAAATAATTCCTTGCACGATGAACGAATCCCTCGTTATAAATCCAATCAACTGTACAAAATAAAAAATAAAATTATCGTCGTGTCAAATTACCTTTATCAATTCTGCAGAATTTTGAATAATCCACTGGAAAAAAGGGACGCAGCAGGGAAGCAGCAGCGATGATGAGAATAAATAATTGAAACTTTGTCTATTCATCAAACAAAACCCCACCCATTAATGACAATATTTCAATCACATAAACGTTTCATTAATTACAAAAAAAAATAACCAAACAGAATATATCACTCGATTAAATAAATGACAATAAAAATAAAAATATTCATGAAATATTTTTAATTTTTTTACTGAAGTAAAACTGCCACGTGGGATAGAACTTTAAGAACAACACGCACACGTTTCAGTAGGACAATGCTTACTATCCTCTCGCGTAAGCTCATGCCGATGTTTCGACGGAAACTGCGTTCACCGTTCGTCCCCACCATAACTGCCAACAGGGGGCAGGACGGTATAGTGGTGTCACGGGCGAGGGCACGACGCGCGACGTTGCTCCGCCTACGAAAGAGAAAAGCCATCCCTGGTGGCATATAGCAAGTGTCGAGGGGGCGCCCTTTAATACTACCCCCTTGACACTGATATCTATGTAGCTCTATACACTTGTCTATTGTCCATATGTATGAGTGTGTCTATCAACACCGATTGTTCTACCAATAGAATGTCTTGTGGTGCAACTGTGCATACACTTTACAACACTGAAAAATAAAATGAGAAATCAACGATCAACACGTCATAAACCATCGTCATGAACGACGCTGTCTCCTGCCATTGAATTTTAAGTACAAATTATTATTTAATTAACATTTTGAATTACTTCGTTGTCAATGATTGTTGATTAACGAAAAATGTGTTTTTTGTGATAATGAAATGATAATCAATCGAAAAGTTAAATTGGGAATGATAAAAAAAAATTTATGTAAATGTTTTGAATTTCAAGTTGGTAATGAGACAAAAATTTGTCGGGTGATTGATAAGTGTGGGAACTATAATTGCATTGTGAATTGCAATGTTCATCAATACATATTCACGTCGTTATTCTCAAGCGTAAACACCTGTTGCGGACATATGTATGGGTTGGGCGTATGTGTGTTTGAATACACATGTATACCGAGTAAATATAATGTATGGTGATCCTGTACGTGTTGTCGACATGCACAAATTGTATGTTTAATGCAATTGTATAATTGATGATCATTAGGAGTAGTATCAATTTTGAGAATGAAGAGAAAATGATGAAATAATTTGTGCTGTGGATTAAAAATAGAAGAAAAATCAGAAAAATATTTTATCTCTTTTCTCAGATTTTTCTTTCACTTTTTTCATTCATAATGTGACACACTTGGTGACTTGAGAAAAAATGTGAGGGAAATAAATTCGACATTTGATGCGCAAGACATTTCGATCCGATTATAATCGAATTAAAAGACAGGAGGGAATAAAAAGAATTGGAATAACGAATGAAACTTGCTTTCCGGGACTGTAATATGAAATTGATGTATCAGTTTCCGATTTTACGATTTGATAATAAATGTTTCCGATAGTCTCTAAATTTCCAATAAAATATAAGAAAATTCTACACTGTGGGTGTCAGAACATCTTCAACAATTTCAGAAGTACAAAACCCGATAGAAAATCAGCGATTTGAATTATTTTTCGCTAGTACATTTCAAAATTAATTATTTTTAAGATAATTATAATAAAAAGTGTCCGTTAACAATTCCATCACACATTTTCACTTATCTGATGATTAATCTCTGCATCTACATAATGCAAGAAATGAAATGATTATTTGGAAATGAATAACTACGAATAATTCTGGTGAAAATTCACCAGTCATTTAATTATTCATAATTGAATTTGACGTAGCACTTTGTGTCCCGAAGTAACGCGTATTGCGGTGGCCTGTTCGTTTGTGTATTATCTATGTCTGTGTAATGTCGTGCAGGCATGTACTTGTACGTGAAGTCTCTATATCTAGAGATGGTTGGTTGAGGATCCTTATACCAGGCCTCTCCATCGGTGACATCGAGGTCGAGTGTTTTTATTCCATTACTCGTGCCACATCAACCTCTTAACCACTTACTTCATCCAGAACCTTCCCATCTCTTGTCTATATATATTGACTCTTCATCCCCTCATCGTCTCACCCTTCTTTCCCATTCAATTGCTATCCTTATCGCGCATACAATCCCCTTCATACTCGATGACGCTTGACAACTTAAATATTATCGACGATCATGTAGCTTTCTCTTCCTATCTAACAACATTTTTTTCCTTTATTTTCATATGGCCATATTTGTAGTGAGTTCAATTGAAACTTTTGTGTACATTGGCAATATTAATTATTAGAGTGCACATCGACTGAAAATTATTGTACACATGTGGGGGTTAAACTTAGCAAAATATTGAGAATTTTCTTTTAAAAGGGAAGGATTTTTTTATCTAACATTGTTACGGATATTTTCCTACAGTTGATATTCAATTTACGAATTGACAATTTTGGAACGTTTATGCATCGTTTATATTGTGGTTGAATGAATTTCGTCATATTTCGTCCAGTTCCGTGATCATTTATTGGTATATCAAATTGACTGGAGTAAATACATTGCACATCAGTTGATTGCAATCACTTGGAATAATGTTTGGAGAATGATTGCTCATTTTCATTGCGCAAGCAAATGTAACCATACATAATACATCCTTATGTTTTTACTTAACCTCGACTATGAATTTTAAAAGAGAATCGAATAGAATTATCATAAGAATTATGAGCAAAAATTAATTAAATCTAATCAACTAACCTAAAAATGTACAAAAACATTTTACCTGACTAAAATTCCTGAATATTCAATGAAAAAAAATTGTACTGATATGTTCCCATAACGAACTAACAAACTGAAAATCCTAAAAATCATTGAAAAATTGTAAAATTTTCAATGCATGGCAAAATCAATTGCACAAAAAATACACAAAAGAAATAAATTCTTATCCAAGTGAATAAAACATCATCCGAAACGTATCACTAATCATTTAATGCTGGTAAAATTTATGACTAAATTCTTCTAAAAACAGAATAATAAAAAATGTGGAAACGAACGAGGCAGATTGGAGAGTACGCTTTCAATATTTCTATACAAGTTTTATCATTGCGTTTGAATCGCAACAGATAACGTTAAATAAACGGTTTTTGGGAAGGGGCGTTCGATCACCCAACGTTCGAGTGAAAATGCAGACAAAGAGAACAAATGAAAAGCAACAAGGACAACTATATACAACATATACATATGAATATAAACGTGCGTGACCGAATATACTTTTGATGCATGCGCCGCCGATGCCACACGCGCGCCAGTCGACTGTCGTGTTTATGTTAATGTAATTTTGCTCAACGGCGCGCGAGAGAGGAGCTGAAATAACGACTATCCTGGAGATAAATCGTTTCTGTATATACGCACGTGTGATATGGATATATATGTACAGATATATATTCAACACCAGCGCGTATGGACCATGGAAATGGTCGATGACGAAATAAACGCCAGAGTGAGAGTAGGTATAACAATTTTAACGGAAGCGAGAGATGCTACAGTTTGCTCCACCACCGACAATTGAATCGTTCGCTATTGCACACGACGAGTTTTTGCCCGAATGAGCCGTGGCCTTTTTATACACCCACATATAGGCAATTATATAACACACATTTATATTTATAATACGCAAATGGGTACACGAAGTGTACACACGCGATGTGTACTGAACATAAGAGTATGAGAAGAAATTATTTTTCTTTCATTTTTATCATTTTTTCAATTTTGCCGAAGAAAATTCTAATTTAGTGACTGTTGAAATAAGATCTGAAGAAAATTAAAATCGAATGAAGTATTATACAAAAAGTTATTTTTGATCTGTGATAAAATCAAATTATTGTTAATATCAGAGGAAACTGACTTATGATTTGATATTCTGTTCGTAGTGAAACTTTATTTAGAACAATCTTATTTAATCGCGAAGTGAGGTGATGTATTGATTATTAAAATTTTCATACTTCATTCACGAGTATATTCTCGAAGTGAATAGGAAATGATCATCGATAGAATTTATTATGTTCTGGATTTGGTTATTATCATGATTCAGTCAGTCACTTTTCACTTTTTCCAACTTTTTTCTATACTCCCGAATTAGAATTATAAAGAGCTGACAGTTTATGATTATTCCCAATGGATTACAGACTGATATTCCATCGTTATTTATCTCATCATGTTGCAATGTCCAGTTCTATTTTCCATTCCGAATTCTATTTGCAAATACTTCCTCGCAATATTTTTCTATACATTACATATCTCATACGTTTTCTGTATTATTATTCCACTATTTCAATATAACATGAATATATGTGAATTCATATATTATATAGTTTAATGTATATATTTTCTATTCATTTTTCATATATTTATGTATATGTGTATGTACATTTTTCAATGGAGTTATTTTCGTTTGCGGATCCAACTTCACGCCGCGAGCAAAACGAACGAAGTTTTCTCTCATCGATAGAAAAATACTCGTTCATGTCTATGTGTGTTTATGTGTGTGCATTCACACATTTTTCCATCACAAATAAATATACATACGCGGATGTATTTTATTTTATGAAAACTAGAGAAACCTCGAATGCTATAATGGACAAACATTCATCATTGTGTGACCCATATTTGCACATATAAATTGATGATGGTGAGATCAAGTGTGGGTTCATGTGCGATTTACAAAAATACATTTCACCACCGTGCTTGATAGATGCACTAAAAAAATTTAACCAAATATTGAAAAATACTTTTGTGCATTTATAAAAATTTGGAACATTGCAGATGTCTAAATTCATGGGGGGGGGGATTAAAAATTAATTTCATGTCATTTAAAATCATTAATCACCTTTCTTCTTCCCCCGTGGAATTTAAACGCCTGAGAACTGAGTAGTAACTTCCCAAATCATTATAGAAACATTGAAATTAATTAAGAATCACAAACTATTTTAAAATTTCATCAAAAACACTTCGTAATATTTTTCAATTACTTGGCCACTGTAAAAATACTCAAGACAATTATCAACCATATGAATTGAATTATAAATCAAAACAAAAATTATTCTTTGTATAAATATAAATTTTAATTCACTCGATTACTAGCGTCCAACAGAATTCCCGACAAATCACAACGTCTATATCAAAAACAAACAGACTATTGGAAAATACTCAACCTCCATGTCCAAGATTCATCCAAACAGTAAAATTCCTCTTTACCAATAAATATCACAGTTCAATATCCATATTCCATTCCATCATATCCTTTTTCAAATTCAATATCACTGGAAAGCACGAAAAAAAAAAAAAAACGAAAAAGTGATAAAATGTTCAACATTTTCTTCTTGCAGTCTAACAAAAAATTCTTCAGTATTTTTGTTCAGGTCAATTCTGATATACTTCTTCCATCACCACATGAAATATAAAAACACAAATATATATATATCTGTGTAAAAAAAGAATTAAGTAGAGAAAATTGTCAGCTAAGGATTTAATAAAGACGTTATATATGAGGTATATAAGTAAAAGTGTGAAAAGACGTGTCGAATTACCAGTGCTATGGATGCTATATAACATTTTTTATCGTCGCTTCTGATTTCATGTGTGTGCATGTGAGTATATGAGTATAGTTGGTGAACCATAGTTGGTGTCTACATATATACACACCAACCTCTGGCTATCCCTTTGGTACACCAACTGCTATATAACAAAAGTATATATCTCTTTCATATATATAAATGTGTAGAGCACATGTGTGGTAGAACAAGTTAGCGAGTGTTTGCGTGAACCAATATCGGTTGGCAAGTGAGGGATGCCGCACACGCTGTGCGTTCAACTATGGGGAAAAGTCTGCCAAGCTATATAGAAGTAGTTGTGCACCGCGCAAGACGCTCTTATCTCTCGTATCAGACTCTTGGACGCGAGAAGCGTACCAGTCTGGCCCTCACCCACTTTTCGTTTTAAGGGTTCTGTGAACGTTTATATAGGCAACTATGTGTGCGTGTGTGTTATGCAGTTTTTTCTTTCGTTTAAGAAACTGTTTCATCTATCGATTAACATTTCTGCATCTGTGACTGATGTTTGAGGGAATATGAGACAAATATTTGTCTGATTATAAATTTGTTTTTAATTTTTGGAACAATTTTCAGGCTTTTTTAAATTTTAGATGACATTTTGCATGGAATACATCGATATGTCTGTATAGTGTGATTGTCACACTTAGGTGGATGTGAAAAAAATGTTTTCACGAATTGAGTTTTCATCATTTAGAATTGACTTTCGTTATTTTTCATAGTGGTAATTCACTCAATTTCGACAGAACCACAACGATTTGATATTTTTTTTCTTTATTTTTTTTTCCTCTTCAACCTTCGACTATTTTCATTCTCTCACATAGCACATTGTCACATCAACCAGATGATAATCCAGCTATGCACGTTCTTTCCAGATGATTGAGAGCATCATAGAGTGAAAGAGGGAAAATAAAAATTTGTAACTTCAACAAGATTTCGTTGATTCAAGTATATTTTTTTTTTTTTCACCCACCACAGATGAGATTATCTCACTATTTCACAATTTCACTCATACCCCACTCCGAAAATATATCTTCACTCATTTCTCACCATTTTTATCTTCTATATTTCCATCCATTAATCACTTCAATGTCATACCGAACAAAAATTTACAACTGCATTCACCAAATTCAACATCTTACATAAAAAAAATTTCCATTGCAATTCTAAACAAAAAAAAAACACGATGACATTGGTTAAGGATAATGGAAAAAGCTCATCGACAATATAAAACCATCAACGAATACCAAATGGAAAATGACAACTCCTTTTGCACTGCAAAAACTTATCCACAACTACACAACTATTGAAGCTCTAAAATTTTTTCACATTTCCCATCAAAACATTGTACATACCGTTCCCAATTCAATCACGAAACCATATAGAAATATAACTGAAAAGAAGAAATATCGCACCAACAGAAATAAAACAGGTACAGAAAAAAAAAAATTATACATAATGGCGAACACAAAGAAATAAAAATGAAATTGTAAGGAAAATGGAAAATACGAGGACTATACGACAAACTGGCGCGAGATATGTCACGTGATACCTGTATATACCTCTACTTATATACATATTCGTACATATATTTGTGCTGAGACGGTAAAAGTTTGTCGAACGAAAAATATTGGGTCGATCGATCGAAATTACACGCTCGAAAGAATTCTTATAGTCGCCTTGGGTATGCTGCGCAATTCATCTGTCGTTTCAACTTACGAGTTTGTACACTTAAATAACCGTCTATACATCCCATATACATTTACATCTAATATCAACTAAATAAATTGAATAATCAATAACAATTCTTGCTCAACAGTTGACAACATCAAATACAATAACAACGAAAACGAAAAAAAAAAAAAAAAAATGAATGAAAAAATATTATGGCACTTCATTGAGTGCGATGATTGTGTATATAGAAAGTGATAAATATCCTTTGGGAGAGTTGAAAATAGTATATAAAATATAGCAGCATTGCAAGGGTAATGGGGTTGGAGACGGGAAGGTTATGGGTACAGCGACTACCGGACGTTACTCTATGTAGTAACTGAAGTTTGTGTGGATGTGTAGGTGCGTTGAGTATAGGTCAACTATCCCTCGAGGCCAAAACCAATCACGTTCGAGGTAGCATCTCCTGGGTCTGGTTGTTACTGTCTTCTGGACAGCCATAGTGTGAAACATGTACACACATACGCATTCACACATGTATACATACAATTTACCAAAGAAATGGTGTCGTGTCGTTCAGAGTTATATCTCAGAATTGCTCAACTTGAGTTTTGACATGAAGTTATATTATAGGTAATGCCGTAAGCGTTATACTGAAATGCCATAGGGGTAACTGTTTGAATTTGAGAACGGATCCGAGTGCAAATTTTACGTTTAAATTTAATATTCAAGAATAGATAGATAAGATGGTGTAGATGTAGATGTGAGGTAGAAATTCTGCGTAGATGGGGTTTATACATACGGTAGGTAAATTCAAAAAGTTTGCAGAGATACGTACGACGTAAGACTGGGGTTGTATTCTCAACGCGGATGGAGAAAACGTCGCCCGTGGGAGCCAAAAGGCCTCAGACACCATATTTTCTTTTTTTTTTCCTACTTTTTTCTTTAGTCTTGATTTTATGGCAATAACTTTTTGAAGGATGTTCGAGTGTGAAAGATGAGTCGATGCTGAGGATGAAAGTTAAGTGAATAAGGTGACTAAACGATCAATTTATATACGAATATTTACATAGAATGTACATTGGCTATGTATTTGTGATTTTATTATCGTGAATGATTGAATGGTGGAGGGAAAAAGGCAGTTTCTATTTAAAATTATGCACTTGAGGATAAATAGTTTGATATTTTGATAGTACAATATTAAAAATTGTTTTTGTTTCAACATGCAAGTGTATTAAAATTTTTGTGGTGAAATTGTTTCGACCCTAAATTGAACATCAACGAAATTAAACAGGAAATTTCTTTCATCAAGGAATATAATAATATGGCGATCGTGTGAAAACTGGCCAATAATAAAATCGATGGCATCGTGTGTGCGGGGGGCAACAGATGTTCATTGATAGGTTTACGATTGGCTTCTAACTATACAGTATGAACGGCCAATAACGGAAATCATTAAATAATTCAGCACCAGCAGTGCCAAGCTATTAACTACCCGTTCTAATTTTATTATTAAGCATTTAAAAAGTAAAAATTACGTGTGAATGCTTCAACCCCACTGTTGCCATCCCTCTACTTTCATTTCCCTACAGAACGTTGCATACATATATAGTCGAATTGCAACAACCCCTTCATACAATAGTGGAATTAAAAGTTGGCCCGTTCGAACTTTCCGACATTAAAAAAAAAAAAAAATGGGAGGAAAATTATAACGTGAATAAATAATATTTAACCCAAGGAAATGAGAATAACGAGTGAGAAAGAAAAAAATGTTAACGAGTTTGAACTTTAATTCAGGACTAAATTTATATAAGTGAGTATACAGAGAAATTCATTTTGCACAGGGATTTGGTAATAGGAATCGGTAAACGTGGCGGAATGACGACAAGCTTGTGTGTATGTATGTGAAACTGGTCCGAACAATCTCCATCGAATTCTTGTAATCCATTCGTTGGGATACCGACAGTCCTTCATCCTTCTCTTACTTTCTCTCTTCGTCTATACTACCAAACGCATATCCGAATTGTACTCACTACTAAAACGTAACCCGTCACGTAACAGCGCAACACGGATTCGAATCAAAAGCACCCGGACCATTCAGGGCCTGGAGCATCAGTCAGTCTCTTTCGTCTTCGCTTGTCTGGAGCCAGATTTTCCGTAGGAATTCCGTGCTCGATTCGCCAGCCCAATACAAATACGATGCAATCCCTCTCATTCTTTCTGTCTTATTCTATCACGTTCGTATCCTCTTTCTCTTACAGTGTCTTCTGTTTTTCTTCTTTTCAAACGGGTCGGTAACGTGGAATCCACAAAATCCAAATATCCTTCTAAGGAAATACACGTGAAAGCGAAAAGAGAAATGAAAGAACGACAAGTGGATATATAGTCTTGAAGGACAAATAAATAAACACACATTGTACATGCTCCTTTTTTTTTATTATATCTTCTTTCCTACCTAACCACAAATTGTATCGTTTCGATAATACTAACCAATCTCAAAAGCATTTCTCTACTTTGCAGGGTTTTTCGTTCTATCAGTACAGGTGTTGGAAGAATGTTGAAAACATTTGTAGAGATCAAAGACGAACACCATGAGATGAAATGAAGCGAAATCGTGGTGAGACAAACCCGGAATGTTTTTACTTAACCTTCGCCAATCTAACCTACAACATATTGGATCCAAAGATATTGAGTAACCTTTCTTTTGTTTCGTAAACGCCTAATTGAATAGTGTGAACGTTAATAATATTTCAGAATTTTTCTTTATTGCTATCAACAGAATGAACGAAATCAAGAAACTTATTTGGCCCAAGACACCAATTTTACCAGATGTTTCTATTTGATATCTAACACACCAGTCACAGTATTGATTTAAACACAATATGTCCAAACACGAAGTGTTTATTAAAAATGATGACATCAAGATGTTCGATATCATGAAGACTCCAAGAGCTGTTGTTGGACCACAATTTTCATGAATAAAGTGACAAGTCCGCCAGTGAAGAAATGACGTCGCTCTATGTCAGGATAAGGCATGAAACTCAGCAAAACGCGTCATTGCGCCGAGGCATTCGTGAACGTGTGAGGTGCAAACATGAAATTCTACGTGGAAAAAAAATAGAATGAGAGTTGGAAAGGTCAGAGAGAAATAGACGCGAAAGAATGTGCTGTTGAAACAAAGAACAAAAATCTCCAATGAGTTGCTTTTATACAACATCAGTTCACAAATTTGTTGAAAAATGAAGAAAGGGAAATAACTGTGATGAAAGTGAAAAGTACTACAGAGCTTGTGAAAGTGTTGGGTACCAGTAAGAAAAGAAAGAAAAAGACGTGTTGAAAGGGGCAAATGTGGAACTGCTACGTCTGTCAAGAGGTGACCGCGGTTGGAAAGGTGTTAGAAGTGGTCTTCTTGGCTTCTTGCAAGTGCGGGCTTTTTCCGTTCAAATTGTGAGAAATACAACTCAGTGAGCGCAACAAAGATAGAATGAGAGAATATATACGAGAGATGGAGGGTAAAATGAAGCGAAGAGGGTTGTGAATCGACGAAAGACGTAGAGAGAAAGCACAACGAGAGACGAGGGAGGTTAGTGGAAACGAAGCAAGTACCGACTCGCATTCCAAACAGACCCCCGGTGAACCCGGTTCATTATTTTCTCGTTATAAGTTTCTACAACTCGGCGTGCTTGTTGTCGTAACGCTGTTAACGGGACGCGCCGCGAATTGTTAAACGACAACGAAGTATATATAACCATAACGAACGCGCAACCATTTCAATGGCAGGGTAGAAATTCCATATATAAATGTTTGTCACTTAGTTAGCTTGAAGAATAAAATATCGATTGAAGTAGAGATGATGATTGACAAAGTTTGGAATTTTAAGAAGTTACATAGCGAGTATATTTATTACGGGTAATTGAACACGTCTTGAACAAATATTTCCAACATTTCTCAAGTACATGCGTTATATCATGTTGGCCACTTTATATATGAACCATACATTGACCCACTTTTTTTCTCTGTTCTTTTATCCAATACTGTTCTCACAAGACAGACTAGTTCTACAAAATTTCTGTTCACGACTTTTCGATGCAATTTAAGTTTGGTAACAAACGCGATATGCGCCCGCTTCTGAACAACGAATGAAAAGAATGGTAAGAAAATATGACGTAGGATATGTTGTGCATGTGTATACATATGTAGGTGTTTGTATGTGGGCTATTTCCAAAACGGAACATTGCGTTCACGATTGTCACATTTCTTCTATTAATCGAACTATTGACACTGTGAGCTTATAAATTTCTTTACGATATTTCCGAAATCACAAGAAATATTTCATTAAAATCTTTCTGATTTTACAGAAGGATGAAATTCATTTCCTAATAATGTAAATGAATATTCAACATGATCTATTAGTCAATCACATCGATGTCAATCTCCAAACTCATCAGTAAATAATCCATGAGAAAGATATTGGAATTCAAGTCCAACTCATCAATATCATGTCACTTATGAACGACCGAAATTGAGTTGTCTATATAAACAATTCGCATCGGAATAAAATCCACCGAAATTAAATTAACCATCCAAGATTGACATAATATCACGACTTATTGAGAGGAGAGAGATGCAGCAAATTGAGTCCAATGATCATGTAGAACTTTGAAATTATTCAGATGTTTTCTCAGTATACTCATCAATACCAATGCCTCACGTAAAATATTTGTCATTCATATTGGTTTTCTCTCATACGTAACATCTATGATCATAATAAATAAATGACCTGTGAATATTTGATCTGCAGTTAGAAAACCTCCCACTTGGAATCCTCGATCAACCATGTGCCACTAGCAACATCAATTGTGATAGAATCCAACAATTCCATCAAAAACCATCAAATTCCTGATCACATCATAGGGAAATCAAAATTGCAAATAATCGTATGGCATCCTGGAAAGAAGTGTGAATAGTTCACAACACACAGATAGAAGCACACACGGAACTTGGACCATGAATTAATTTTACAATAGAATCGCTTATACTACATTAACTTTTAATTTGGTAAACGCCTAGACCGTGCACCAAAGTATTGCTATGTAGCGTACCACCACCGCATATACATTCATATTAACCTTGTTGGTTCACGTTAAGTAATGGATAGTCCCTAGGGCAACGGTTGTCCCTGACGGCAGCCTTATTGCCTCTCTCTTCTAGACTTACCTGTTTATTTTTTCCGTTATTCCTTTCATTCCTCGTTTTCACTTCGTAGCTCCTCTTTCTCTTTATTTTCCCTTTCCTACCGTGATATTCCTCAAAGCCACAGAGATTCACTTCATCCTTTTTCAGTGCATTATTGTGAAGGACAGCAGTTGGAGAACAGTTTACTTGTCGGCTAGAAGCCAAACAAACATCCAACTACTCCATAAAAACGATCCATTTGTCCTACATACAACCTCAAGACAAACGTTATATGATACTGCTCCAATAGCTCCACTGAGAGTTATCCAACGTGGTTGCATTACTGTAACCGTTTTATCAGATCGGCGGAACAATATTCTTAAATTGAATTCTATTTCTTTCAGCAATGCATATATACTTTGATATATAAATATATGTTTCATATTTAAGTAGGATAAACCAACGTCAGCTGAAAGAATTTATATTTGATGTGCAGAAACGTGTGTCAATATTCGGTGAGCCGAGCGATGACGATCCAAGAAATATATAAAAGAGGTAGAAGAATGTGCCTCAGTGATAAAATCACTTGTTGGATTTTCTGTATACTCGTGATTTACGTTTTTGGCATGTAGCGTCGTTGTTCCTTCTCTCAGTTCGGTGTATATACCGGATAGCATGGCAAGCATTCTACAATGATTGCTCTCTCGCTTTATCGCCGCTTCTTCTTGCTCACAGTCTCACGCTCCTTCGTCTACTAGTGGATAGGGTGGTTGAGAGTGGAATTGTGTGGCTCCCTCTGCCACACAGCTTCACGATTCATTCCATATCTCTTGAATTCCAAGCTGATCGTCTTCAAAACTAAATTCTCTTCCACACTCCAATTCAACCCATTGCGACCTGAAATCCAAGAAAACCAATTAACACTCCATGCTTTCATACTTTTGCAATTCGCATTTTTATTATTTTATTTATTTCACTAATTTTTTATGAGTGTAATTTTGAATTCATTGAATTGGTAAAGGAATAAATCATAGTTCAAGTTTAGTTATTAAGTTGGATTCGAGATCAGAATAATTCATCTAGACAATTTTGATGTTCAATTTCGAAATGCATTCGTAATATTAACCTCAAAACAATTTTTCCAGAGTTTGTTCTGGTAAATTCATCACCAACAATACTCACCATTATAATTTCACACTAATTCATGTTAGAATGGTAGAGAAAGGGTAAATGTCGAGAGAATTACATATGTACACTACCCCCAACCAAAATTGCAGCCGTGAACGTTCACATAGATTCCTTACAAGTAATATAACCTTTCATAATGCCATAACTATGATACATCCTCATAATCAAAAGTAATTGCGCCACACCACAGTTGTGATACTCACAACTAAAGTACCATCATTTCTATTATGTTCGAAAATGAAAAAAAAAAACCGGAGAGAATCCCTACCAAACTATTTTAATACGATAGTTAATCAAGGACCTTTCAATAACCTAGACTGACAAAAAATGTAAAGAGAGCAAAAACCAAATTCAACAGACTAGACTGAGAAGAGTTATCGTCGTCGCGTAACCAAAAAAGTGTTTGGCATAGATTAGTGCTTCTGTTTATTCTCATTACACGTACTTACGCTCAGGACCCTGACATCAAGATATATTGTGCTCAAGGCGTCTTCTTAATTCATCCCATGTATACGTATATACAACTAAGGGACCTGTCTTCATTTTTTTTTGTTTACCATTCTCGCCGTTCGCTTGCTCCATAACAGATAGAATTTTCCCTCGCAAAACCTCCACATTATTACAAACTTTTGCTTATAGAACTCTCAACATACCATGACATTATTATACAAATTTTCAATATTTATTTTTATTGTCAGAGGATAGAAAAATAAAGGTCGATGGAAATTGTCTCATTGTTTTGTTTATCCAAGAATTCACCAGCAGATACTTCGCTCGTACCGCTACATCGAACGTGTTCGTGCGCGCAATAGCCGCTGTATATGAGAGAACAAATAAAATAACTCGAGTTGAAAAAGTAACATACAACAATGAAGAAAAAAACGGGGAAAAAAATTGTCGCCCAGATAAAAAATACTCGACGTATGCAACGGCTAAGATGGTACGCTTCGCTTCGCATAGCATCGTCAGCGGTGCGCCTCCACGTCCCGGGAGAGGAACCAGAAGCCTCCTCCCCGCAGCGCCCTTTTGCCGTTGGCACGCCGTAATAATACGTAATATCTTTACTGTTTTAGGCAGCCGCTCGCATTATTCGGATACCGAGCGTGCCACGGAAGTTTAATTTCGAATCGTATTATATCTCATGAGAGAGAGAGAGCGTGCGCAAATGTATAAGGATGAGAATGGAAACTGAGGGAGATAAATGTAGAGGCAAAACAGAAGTGGTGAGAGAGGGAGTTTGAGCTTCTGTTGAGCTCTCCTAAGTTTGAGACACACGGCAGAGGTGGAGTGAAAGACAGGGGGCAAAAACCACTACGATGCGGGACGCCACGCTTGTGGATAAGTTCAGGAAAGTGAAAGTGAATAACATCATGACATGACGTAACAACGAAAATAGTGAGATATGTTTACGTATGAGGATCACTTAGAGCATTATAGTTTTGAAATGAGGAGATTATGGTCGAGTACATTCATGCATCGCTCTCACTTTCATCTATTCTTATTACATCCAAATGAATAAATATCTGGAAAGTAGCGAGACGCATTTCAATTTGTGAATCCAGGTTTTGTGTAGAGAATTCGAAGATTTGATTTTACGAAGTTGCAGCAACTTTTTCGTTAACAGAGTCGCAATACTTTTGATTTATCACACGCTTCCACGATGTAATAAATTTCAGGGAGTCCTCACTGGTTCAATACTGATGAAAGTCCATTCCTAAACTGAATCAAATAGTAACGGCTTTAACTCACAAAGTTGTATCGAGATATTTCAGGAAATTGTATTATTGCAGGTGAGAGATTCGTTACCTCATAACGTTGCAATATAACTGACCTGGTTCCATATGACGACATGCATAATTGATTCATCCTTTTCTCACCACTGTCAAAAAACTTGGAACCTTTCATGATCGCTCTGTGCAATGCACCTCGATCCGTCGCTCAACTTAGGTAGATACTCGTCATTCCAACTCAGATAATTTCTAACCCTCTACAATAATGTTCGGCTGTAAAATAATAATTTGGAATTATGGATCTTCATCCCCCTTTGGAGGTCAATGTTTGATGTAGAATTCGACCTTTCAAGTCGTTATTTTTGGCTGAAAACTCATCTTAGAAAGTCAATGAAAAAAAAATTTTCCATTAGGAAGGGGAACACGTCCCAAGAATCCAAAAAGGCTTAGTCTTCCGCATATTGCAAACGCTATCTAATTCAATCCTTGAATAAACTCCAACTATGATAAAAATGTTACGTCATGTACGCACATAGGTAAACGCACGGTTTTTCCCATCATATTCCTAGTCACTCCTTCATGGTCTTTTTTTTTCTTTGTGTCAAAGATTAACGATCGCGTGTAAGCTCCGTAAAAATCACTGAGAAAAGAGGATTCAGGATACGGTTGGTTGCGTTATATAACGCAAGTATATATAACCTCAAAGAGTGACTGTCGAGTGTCCGTGTGGATACATGAACTCCGGATATGGCGAAAGAGAACGCAAGAGAGTGTGTTACCCCGATGAAATGCATGCGCACACTCTCGCCATCTGTGGATATCGTTCACGAAGGTACACGGAAGTCTTTGGGCGAACGCTAAGTGTATAACTTCCGTTTCCAGTAAACGTTTACAGGATGAAGGAGACAGGGAGTGAAAGAGGAGTTGACGGGTGAATTTTCAAATTGTTTCGAATCACGTTCGACCCCGATTCATCTCTTACATCCTTTATCTATCTCCTGTAATGCCATGATAATTATGGATTTTCACCAACTCTAGTGAAACCAAAAACTTTTCTTCTTGGATTAAGAGTCAATTATCATTGTCTCATAATGAAATTCATGAAAATCATCAATTAAAAATGTCCCCACATAACAATCTTCGTTTGCGTACGTCTAAGTGATTTTCTGTTGTTAAATGTAGTGAGAATTAATATCAAACCTCAAGGGTTTCACCATAATTGATGATCACATAGCAAATAAATCTGCCAAGATGGTTGAAACATGGAAAACAAAATGGAGAAGAGAAGAGAAGACACAGTGCGAAATAGTACCAAAGAACAGTAGCAAATATATATTGTCGTTGTTGTTGATTATATTCGATTAACCAAATAGACGGGATGAAATGAGAAAAAGAGAAACAGAAAGGAAAGAAAGAAGAGAAGCACAACGTGACTCGGATTCATTTTATTTTTCGCTGCACGTTTGTACCGCCTTCCTGTTTTCAATTTTTTTATTTTTCATTCTGACGCACCACCCCACCCTTTTCTTCGTCTTTATTTTTTTTTCCGCCGGCGTTCGCTCATTTATTTATTTACAAGCGTGTCTGGATGGAACGCGAACTAATTTGGTTTGACATTCGTCCAAACGCATATTAAACACAAAATAAAAGGTTGCAAAAATTCATGCACATACAAATAAATAATAAATATGTAGAGGATGAAATGGAAAGCAGAGAGAAATAGTAAAATTGGTGAGCTTTGGAAATATTCATGTATCCAACAGATGACCCTTTGCTATATGTATTTATGTATGTATATAAATAAATATACATACATATATACACATACAGATTAAGCTCGGTCGCATGGCCTAATTTACGCCCATTTAAATTTTCGGCCGGACCTCACCAAATACGACTTGCTAACGACGTCACTTCATTTCTGATTCACTCTCATTTCGTTTTAGAATTAAGAGCACTGCCAGTGGACTCACTGCGAGCCAATTATTGTATATCTATATTACACTACGTAGGGTTACAGTGGAGGCGAGTAAAATGCTCCCACCCTCGTTTCACTCATACACATGTGAACGTATATTTTACACGATGAAAATGCATGGATATACAAATTACTAAAAGCTATAAAAATGTCAAGTCAATTCTATCTTCAACAAAATATTATTACGTGATAAAGTAAATAATAAAGGGATGAAATTGAATGTGAAGAATTATAACATTATTAAGACTGATGTGGATTTTTCTACCAGTATAAAGTGAATTCTTGATGTCTTAGAGCATTTTCTGAATTATCTTCACTGATAACTTATGACAGGAAAGATATTGGTCTTATGTTCATGTTTCCTCAAAGGGAAATAGAAATTTCCAGTGAATAATGACAATTTTAGATTTGGATTTAGCAGACATTTTCATAAGTTCAATCAAGCTGGTTTTAAAATGATCAGTTGATTGATTTTTGAATATCGAACATGACAACTCCATGAAATAATTTCGACGAAACAATTTTTCAATTATTCAGTAGACGGTTTTTAAAGATGACTTTAAGCTTGTATCAATCTTTTATGTTTTCTGATATAATCTATTTATGTGCTTGCCCAACACGAATCATGAAATGACAACATGTAATTGGAAATCAATTTTTCAACTAAATACATGAAAATACGCCTTAATTGACCCGCAAACTCTAATTATCCTATACATTAACCAGGAAATCACATTCAACTGTGCATAGACAAAATATAGATCAGTAATTACACTATATATATATACACATCATTGTGATCCAACTTGATGACCAATGTAATCAATGAATAATCCATTTACATTAGCTTTTCATTAATTTATCTGTCACGCGTACAAATAATTTCACTGTGAAATGTATATCCGAATGCTATAGACATAACCAAATGCAATGCATCATATATCAGTTACGCATATTCGACAATATTCCACAAACGAATTATACAACACAAAGCTGCATCAATAAGCTTTCTCTCGATGATTTTCTCTTTGTATCCAGATCAATGGAAATATTATTTCTCTGTCGAATAATTTCCAACGGATATGAATTCAAGTTTAATACACCCATTAATTTTCCTGAAATTGTCAAACAGTTTTACATGACATATTGACCATTTATTTTCTGAGTTGCATTGAAGGAAATCGAAATACACAAACATACCTCCTCATCAAATCCATTTGGTGAAATTATTTTCTCAGATGCTACAAAGGAAATCAATTTAAAACCAGCAGAACCAACACAAGACTGACGAGAATGACAATGATGAGTCCAGAATATTTTCGTCGTCGTCATTATTTTCCATAGCTAATCCCCGCCATCATGTCGTATGTAACACAAATAGATTTCAACTGGAAAAAATTGACATAAAAGCAAAAAAAAAGCGAATATACGTCACTTGAAAATTGTAAAGTTCCAGTTTTCTTCGCCTCGTCTCTTTCATTTCTCACACTCATTCCCTCCAACTCACATCACTCGTTCTTTTTGCTTATATCCGATTCTGTGTGTGGAGACTTTTTAGGATTCTACTCACCGGCTTACCGACAACGACGTATCACGTACACACCCGCGACACAGCTCTACACCTCAAAAACTATAGATAGGACCAAAGATGGGTGGAAATCATGATGGAAAAAAATAATAAAGAGAAAAATATAATATGTAAGAGTCTAGCGTGCTCATGCACGATAACGGTACACTTCACATTTCCTTCTATTTTCATGTACATCTTTGTTACATAACCTCATTTTATATTTTGTCCTTATTTTTATCGGAATATTTTACGTTGTCCACTGTGTCATCCTGGACGATAAACTATTTATATTAATGCTTGTAGGTGAGAAATAATATTTTATTGTATACTTCTACTGACAACTCCTTTTTTTTTATCTTCCTCTGCTTTCTTATCATCATTATTCCAGTGCATTTTTTATTTATAGAACAACAATGTGAGCTGGTGTAAATAGCATTGTAACATAATGACATACCTAGTCAACCACACCCTCTGAATATTCACATTATCGCAGTAAAACAGTTAATATGGTAAGCAATAACTGGAGCCACGGGATTATGGAGATATATGACGACGGGAGCAGTTTATAACTAGGTGTATAGGTATATTGTTGAATGCGTAAACCTATCTACTATGCCCGCACTCATGGCCATTTTTATTTTTAAATAACAAATTGCATTTCATGTATGCGATAATTTTTATATGACTATTTGTGTTCATTCTTCTCGTCATTTCAATAATTTTTACCATTTTGATAAATAATTTTTTATTCACCTCAACTAGTATTCATGAATTGATTGACATATTCAATTTATTGTATTAGTATTGATTTTCTCGGAGATTCGTTTATTTATCAATTTATTATTGGAGCGCATATTCAAGACATTAAGAATTGATATTGATATTTGTATTTCAAGAAAATATTGAGAGCATTCTGAGGGGACAAAAATCAACCACGAAGATATTTGATGTTCTAACGAATGATCGATAATTCATTGTAACAATTCATGAATAATTAGTTGGTGAGGTAGTGGGTAGTTAATAATTCATGATGTGATGGATATTTCGGATGGATTAGAATTAACGTTTGGATTTATATCATATGGATATCCCTAACACAACAAAAAAAAAATTCTATTATTCATTGTACTTGGGTGTATAACACATCGGGATGGTACCAAGAAATTCCAGGTACACCAAATAATCAACAACTCGATCAAAATAAAAGTTCTCGAGTCGTTTATTGTTTCGTATTTGAAATATCTTTTCGGAATTACATTCATGATTGGATCAAAATTTACGTTCTAATAATTTCAATGTTCTGACAATAATCAATCAACTATAATAATTTGTGCATGAGAAATATTGAGGGACTTTTGAAAGAAATAATTTGATACGCTCTGTAAGCGATGTCTATTGTAATATTGCAAATGATAATTATTAGTTAAGTGATGCTGAGAATGACCATGTGGCAATGTTTTATTTAATATTTCATGTTTTGATGAGGTATCGATGGATTTTATCGTATGCAGATGGATATTCGTCTATTTACGTCAACACTAGTGTTCACCAGCAATGGAAGTCCTGTCGTTTAATCTCAGATTATTTGTAGCAACATGAAAAGTAAATATCAATTAATATCCATAATAGAACTGAGCATTCACTAAGTTCTGGCTTGGTTGTTGTTGACCAGATACGTTCATTCTGAGAGTTGGGGATTCTTTACGGAACATATCTATCAGCAATTTCCAGAACTCTTTTAATTCCGTTACAAGTTCGAATGCTTTCATCGCAACTTTTATCATCTGAATAAAATTATACAACAATTAATATACGAATTCAGCAAACTGGAGTACCATTTTGATATAGGAAATCATCCCGTGAATTGGATGATTGACAGAGTATTTACCTTTTCTTTGGGTATTCCTAACATAACTCGAATGAAGTCAAGGATTTTGTATGGTAAAGGAAATTTTGCTGCAAATGTAGCTTCTGCCGAAGCGAGAAATGCATCATCATCCTCAGAATCAGTCGTACTCGGTGCCTAGATAACAATAAATATTTCACCTCCTCCGCATGTAATATATATAAAGGCAAGAGAAATGTAAAAATTTGGATTACGAGATGAAATCATAACGAACTGAACGTGCCGAAAATTCGACTCATTAATTGAATGAAGGAATATTTGATCGAAATTGGAATGCTTTATTCTCAATTTTTTTTTTCTAATGAAAATAATTGGTTCATTCTTACCTGAGCGATTGCCTGGCTGAATAATGCGATGCACAATAATGAAACGACAAACATGATGTGTTAACTTTCCTCGCTACAAAATCCACCAAGAATAATTCGACTTGATCGGAAATACAGCAGGACTCCCACAGTCAATGTTGAAACGATGGCAACTGAACCGTTTATGATTGAAGACTGTAACTTGTCATGAACTTATGTGAATTTCATTGATGATCCACCTCGTACTCTTGCCAGGTGAACACCCATTATCGATGTTAATGATAACTCTCACAGAGATAAGACATTCCGCCCATCAAAATCGGGAAATTCTAATTCATAATCTCCATATCTATGATCGCTCATTATCCTGTAAGAAAAATGTGGTTGATAATAAATATGAATCTTCACCTTAGTAACAGACAGATTATATCAATCCGAAAATTCCAGAAATGTAATTATTGTTTCTCACAATTTGAATTTACATCTTTCAACTGACGCTTTTATTATAACCGTTCATTCACAATTAAACAATTGATCAACTAAATCATTTGCACGAATAATCAATGAAAACTGATTTATAATAACGTGGGAATGAGTGATTTAGTAAAAGAAGGATCAGTCCTAATAATTCAATCCCATCAATACTTTTATGTGTTGGGGATTTTGAGGATCGCATCTTCCATCAGACACTCGAATTTTATATCTTCGATTGATCTGCAATCCAATGTGGTTGAACAATAGACATTTATCCTTTAATCGGTCACTACAGCACCGAAACAGTTGACAATTTCAAATAGTCAACAATTCAGTTATACTCTAAGACTAATATATGATGTGAAATGATTCTCTCAAGAATACAAATGAAAAACATATAATTGTCAAAATATATTCTTGATTAAGATGTTTCAGTAAATAATTTTTGAAAAGTTCAAGACAAAAGTCGTGAGACCATAATATGTTTGAATATTCATTCAGTGAATTCATGGGTTGGTTGAGCATCATATAAAAGATGAGGAATATTATCGAGCGATCAGGACTATTTTACAGAAATTTTTCTTACCGATGGCAAAAAGTGTGAGAATATTGGAACTTACCCGTAGCATGTGGTCATATAACAACAGACGGTAACAAATATTTTATTTCTCTATAAATGTTTCCACCATCTCTGTTGTCATTTGCATGTGACAGGTGGTGTAGAGACGCCAAAACAAACTCATTCATGTCACAGAGTCAAATAAGTTATTGTAACTATCAAATATCAAGTACTGGATACACGAAGTTCAATGGAAACCATAGAATAATACTCGGTTATGGCCGAACTTCATATTTTTGGACAAATTGATTCCGCTGAAAAGTTCAAACACTCGGCGTTATTTTGTAAATGGAGTTTTCACGCAGGTACGACCAATTTCAAAATAATTGTTAATAGTCTATAACTCCAAATCAAGAGTTGTATTGACAATTGAATAGATAATCATAGAAATGATTCGAATTATAATTGAAATGATCGGTCTTTTTATCGTTGTGTGATCAGGAAATGGATGGAAATTAATCAATGGTAGTGCCGACGGTCAAACTCAGGAATGCCGTGATTTTTACAATAATAAAAGTATATGGAATCATCCTATCGATTTACATTACACAACGCAAACGCTTCAAGGATCACCAAAGTTATTATTACAAGTTTTCTGTCGTGACAATCATGGCCGAGTGTTGTTCATTGCATATGGTACGTTGTCAGTGCCATTAATACCTGGTGCACATGACATCAAATGCCACACATGGAAGCCTATAGGTATATCGATCCTTCATGTTTCCCTTGTTGATCAGGGTTGTGGAAAGAATTCATTCCCACTATCTCATTCAACGTTTTACTGATAGATTCATGTAATGTATAAGTTTTTACGTTAACTTTCAGGTAACTGGGCTGATAAGTTACGAGATAAATTTCTGGGCATGACATTGCAACTGAAGACCCCGAATCTTCTTGCTAATAGCAATGATCGATTTGAACTGCTAACTGAAACTGTTGGAGTAGTTAATATCAAACTGCAAATAATTGGGAGGAATTTCTCAAAGTTTGGTTGCCTCATGTGAGAATATCTTTCGGGACTTCAACGTGATTACAAATATTACATCTGTTTTTATCCTTAAATCTCAAAGATGGAAATCTCCGCCACAGTTTTATTCATCATCGTATGTGGAAATGCATTAATTCATCGGACTTTAAGTGTTAGTACAGAAAATTCTATCGCAGTCACTTGTCCGGATGAAGATGATTGTGAGATTGCAATAAACAGTGAAGTAACTGCTGTAAACAGCAGTGAAAATGTAAATGACGCATTTGAGGTCGACGATATTTACGGGTGGGAATCGAATATTGATAGACCTCATGCAACTGGGAGCAAAAATACAACAGCGACAGTATCAACGACATCACCATCGGTGACCCAAACGCCAGTCACAACAACTATGCTAAACAACATCAATGAATCGATGTTCACGAATATCACATTCAAGTCAAATTCAATCAGGAAAAGCAGTGCAGAAATTTGCACATGTGACATGACATTTTCACAATGCGATATCAATTGTTGCTGTGACAATGATTGTTCAGAATTTCACTTAGCAATATTTTCACACTGTACTGATCATCAAACTAAGAAATACGACAGTCGTTATTGCTATACAAAAAATTTCTTCCAACGAAACAATACAGTCTTTATAGTGGAGAAATTGACCGAAAATCTTTTTTGCATCACTTACGATAATCTACCACCAGCCTACAGTAAGAGCAATGCCATCATCATTGGGAACCGTAAGAAGTTTGATGAAATTATGACGAAAAATGTCAAAGAGAAATTCACCTGGGTGCATAACAAGTCGTTAGTTGATTTGAATTTTAATATTTCAATCCCATATCGAGCAGCAGATGCTGTATGGAAATTAAAATCGAGATCTTTGGAACCTTTCAAGATTCCAATGAGTGGTTTCACAAGTGAATGCACATTTCGAAAAAATATACAATACCTTGAAGAATTCAATTCACATTGTCTTCAAACTAAATTATCCAACAATAATATCGATCTATTTACTGCTATGTACAGCAATTTCACGATAGTATCATCACCAATATTTTTCAACGCCACTTACATATCATCATTATCCGGTGACTGTCCTAAAAACGTTTGCATATCAATTGAAAGTAAATATTGTTTGAATTCATCTTCAACATGCGACATAATGAAGCCACCTACTTCTTCATGTATCAATGGCAGTTGTAAGAATATCGTTAAAAGAGTTCATTACATAATAACTCACAACGGCACAATGGGAATACAAAAAATACAAGTCAATATGGAATTAGCCAATGTATCGAAAAGTTTTTATCAACATTTTGATGTCCAATTTCGATGGACCCACATAAATGAACAAAATATCTACCATCGAAGCGGTAATCCTGGATATCTTATCGGTAAACCGATAATAATTGGGACGTTAAAACCTAACACTACTGACGACATAGCCATCGGCAAAAATAATTCAAACGCGACAAGCTATTATCTCACTGTGCCATCAGCAAAAAGAAATGGGAATTGTGACGAGAATGATAGATACATTGTCAGTCTTGGTGAAGACGTTAAATTGAAATGTCACGTGATACTGGAAACAATTAATTTTACCATCGATTCGTGTGTACGACTTCACAACAAAATTTTAACAACTTTCTTTGAACAATCTCACGTGAATTTCACTAATATTGAGCATTATAAAATTTATGTGTCCAAACTAGGTAACATAACTGGTGTCAACAGTAATAATGTATCGCATTGGGATCAAATATTATTCAACAAAGTGCCTAATCGGATTCTCAAAAGTAAAAGAAATAATGAACAAATAAGTTGTTCTGGTTTGACAACGACATTGATGATAGACGTGTTATATTCGCTATTACCACATCCAGATGTCATTGATAATTATAAAATAATTGGAGTGGGAGTTACATTATCGGAAGAGGAAGATTTCAAGTGGTCGAAATGTATAACTCCTAATTGTACGGATATTCTGGGTTTAGATCTAGTCACTTACGTCAAATTCCATGATATATCGACACCAGAGACTTCTTATTATGCTGGTGGGCCTAATTTAGATATAAGTTTACCGTACGATTTTTTTTATCCCTTCCTAAGTAGTAAGAGTGTGCGATTTGAATCGAACTTATTCATATTCATCTTCACATTTATAATTTATCTCATGTATATTTAAGTTAGGGAACTGGCTTCGCATCTGTGGGGCCTGAATTTTTTTCAAACTCACAAGCAACTTTCGCCAAGTTATAACCCGCCAAGTAAGCGGTTTATCTGATTATGTACCATTTGATCATGTTTGTGCTGTACTGATAATTATGCAAATACCAAAGCCACATTACTTTGAGCATTTGAATTTATTCATTAAGCTATTTTCGAAGAACATGAAGACGTTTCATGCTACACGTACCCTTATTGGAAATCATCAAGGATATTTACCCATATCCTTCTGTTACTAAGTTGAAATATCATAACTTTGATTCTTCATACGGACTTGTAATATAATCAAATAATGCAGACGTCTGCATTATTTGATTTCATAACTACTCTACATCATCAGCGTCTTGATATTGCAGGTCACCGCTACTGCCTCCGAATATCCTGAAAATTCATCAACTATGCATAGTGCAGGTTTCAAATAACTCATATCATTGAAATGGTATGCCAGGACCTTTCCAAATTCTTCACCAGAATTTGTAAATATTCGAATAAAAAAAGGTTATAAAAACCATTGGTAAGAGAATCGTCATAATTTCGGCTGTCGTATTGCATTCCTCCTGATTACCTTCCTCCCAATACCATTGCTTATTTTCATTATGCTCTTCATAAAATCTTCATGACAGTAACAAATAAAAGCTCCAACCGGAGCCACGCGAAATCATACGAATTAGGGTTATGTTACTAGCTTCACCAAACTTCCGCTTTGTGGCGTGTTTGTACATTTCCATCCATATTTCCACAAATCAGTATATACATTCAAATCCATTCCCATATACATGCATATGTGTCAGCGACATTGATGCGTATGTGTATCTCACACAGCAGTATAGACGACGACGCCGATGCGCAAGAATGGATTCTGTAGTGTTCTCAGTGCGCCGCTACTTGCGCTTCTCTCGCTCTTTCTCGCTTTCTCCCTCTCGAAATCCACCAAAACGGTTCGAAACAAGATGGCTGTCACTTGTTGGTAGTCACACTGTGTATTTCCCATTATATATAAATTAATATACATATATCAATCTCAATGTGCATTTATACTGTGAATTACAATCAATTGCCTCGGTGAAGTCTCGGCATACATTGCCTGAGATTCAAATTACTACGAAACAAACAAATCAACAATAAATTTCACTATCAATAATCAATCAACGCAATCAACTTATTTCATAGTATATATATGCGTATATATATATACATATATATGTGTACATACATATATGTATATACATATGAATTATGATAGCGCGTCATCACAATGTGTGCTGTAAAAGTGCAAAAGACAAAATAATACACTTGATTTACAGTAATGTCCTATTGTGTTCAACGATATTATTATTGCAACAATTGTCTTCCAGAAATTTTTATACAACTTTTTTATTGAGTATTTTGTGTGTGTGAGTTAAATTATCACTGGATTTTGTGCTTAAGTAATCAATTGAATGTTATTTGATCTACCTGGAGTTGACTACCAGCCGTTTAAATGAAAGGTAGGCGTTTCATAGAGAGTTTCATGTTCTCTATACTCTAGCAACTTATCATATGTCTAAACGACAATTTTCCCATTCTTTATTCATTCAATACATATATTAATGGTGATTGTAGTGGCAGAAATGGTGATAATGATGAGGATGGTGATAACGATGATAATCAGATGGTTATTGTTGGTTCATTCATCTTCTGGGCACTGTGCTATACACTATTGTATTTATTTCGATCTCTAATGTATTTCATATGACCTCGCAATATCAATTAACATGATAACGGAACTCACCAAAGTCGCGAGCTGTCACCAAGGTGAGCGTTTGTTCGTTCAGTTTTTCGTCTCTGCTGACTGTTGAACATCTTTCATGCATTGTGATAGAATTTATATGTGTGTTTGTCTGTATATAAAACATCCTGGATAGAGAACACACACCCTTGTCATGTACATTATCAGTTCGATTTGGTGGGTTATTTCTATATAAATGTTGTGTAGTTCAACAGAAATCAAAGTTTATTTCAATCAGTTAAAATGCGCGACTTCATTCTCGACATGAATTAGCCGATGTTCAATTCAATCCAGCTGTACTGTGAAATTTTTTTATTCAGATTTATTCCTGAGATGCCAGAGATGGATTCTAAATCAAAATGAATCGAGGAGTACTTGGAAAATATAATATGGATAACCGGAATTGGCAAATCAGTTAGTCATTCCCGAAAGTAAAATAATCGGTTTGAGTATCATAGACCTAGGAATTGTTGATTGTGTTTTTAGCAAGAATCCTGAAATATTGCCACACTCTTGTATTGAAAACCGAAATTCCATCTCACGTTGATTGAGAAATCGGGCAACAATTCCGATGAATATTAATAATAATTAACACCAACAATAAAGATTGTTAATTTTTCTCTTCTATCACAATGGACATGTCCGTATATTTGGAATACCAATCTAGAAAAAACATATTATTCGACATGTTTATTTAGGGCTACAAAGTACGTGGTGTTTTTCCTCATAATATTTTTTTTGGCCGTTATTCCCGAATCGAGCCACCTGTGGTAATGCGGAATGTGTAACATGATTGTTCGATTAATACCTTTCAATCATTTTCTTCCTCCTATTCGTCCAAATTTGTCTCCACCTCACCCTCATCTACACCTACACATAGAAGCAACCACAAATACACTACTGAAGGCGTGTCTTCCCAGATTAGATAAAACTAATAGATACAGATTTGTGTGTATGACAATGTTTATAAACAATTAACCTAAATTTGTCTCGTCCATCGGCATGATGTATAGAATATGTATCAGCATCATTTCATGTTATTCTCAAATAAGCACATTCAATGTAGTGCCAAATATTCCAGTTCAACTATAAGTTGTCAGAAATCATTCAATTGCTGTAGTTCAATCTAATAATTGACATATTTCTTGATTGTCCGACATGTCATGAAGTCTATCTTTCTTGATAAGCGGTTTATTGATACGATAAAATTCGTTCGTGTTGTTGTGTGCACACCTCTTTAATCTTGTTTATATGATTTGACAATGCAGGTAGATCGTTGTATTGGACGCAAACGCGGAGGTGAGAACCGGTGTGAAGGTGTGGCGGACATTGAAGGGATGAATGGAACGTCGGCATCGCGCCGTGTTGTCGGAGGGGCTGGTGGTGGTGGGGCCGGAATACAAGAACCACCACCCACTGCCACTCTTATCGTTCACAAAGACGACGCCGGTTACGGAATGAAAGTGTCCGGTGATAACCCTGTTTTCGTTCAATCAGTTAAAGAAGGTAAATCGACAATCGCGCATAGCTAACAATGAAATATTCAACAACACAAAATTGATGTAGGAGGAATAAAACTATTAATGTTTATTTCAATAATTTCTATTGTTAATCCATAAATTATATAATGTGTATTAGGTGGTGCCGCGGCAAGAGCTGGATTGCACTCAGGTGACAAAATAATAAAGGTAGATGTGTTACAGTACATTCAATTCAAATTGATTAACCGGAATGCTTTTCATCGTATATTTACATGTGAATTTTCATTTATAGGTGAATGGCGTCAATGTTATGCAGTCAACACATACGGAGGTCGTACAGCTTATAAAATGTGAGTCGAATGTGAAACAGAAATATACATTAATATAGATAACATGAATGAAAAATTGGGAGCGAGAAATGAAACTGCTTCGATAAACATGACAAATATCAATTGGCAAGTTAATTTTATGAGGTTCTATGTAAGTCGATGGTACTTATTCATATATACTTTTTTCCTGTTCCAAACCGCCAATTGTGAAAGAAATCATTTGTCCCAGTGCCAACTACACTATCTAGCATATATGTTAAGTTGTGTGTGCACTAATAAACACAATGGCCTGCGGCATTAGTGATGTAAGCACGTGCGTTTATAGCGGTGACTGTCACCGCTTTTATCCTCACTCAATATCTTTCCAACTCTATATACAATCATATTTATATAAATACAGTGGTATCCATTTCGGCAATAATGAAACAAACCATTCCAACCTGATTATTCCCTAAATCTTAAAAACTGTCTTTTCAATTACTACAACCGTTTAAGTTTCATGTTTCGTTTCGAGGGGAGAAGTTAGACAAAAAGATAAGATTAGCGTGTTGATGAATAATATTGACCGATGATTTTCTTCGGACGTGTCGGAAAACTGAAATTTTCAATTAGTTATTACTTAGTTGTTATTGTTATGTTCGATCTGGGTAGTGATACCCGGGAAAAAATAGTTTTGTAAACAATTAAGTACATACAAGCAAAGTCACAGTGTGACGCCATGTGAGGCATATTTCTGTCTGCTCACTTCACTTTATTACTACAAATATCCGTCGAGAATAACCTCGAAATTATTCCAGTGCGATTCGCTTTGGCAACTATTCATTATTGACATTTAATTTTCGCTTTTCCATGGAATCGAATGCGACCAATTTTGCAATTGTCCAATAACGGTTCTACCACAAAGCTATTAATTGTTTTTAGAATCTCACTTTGTCGGATTTATCAGTTCCGGTGCAATAAAGTAAATAAATGAAAGAAGTAAAAAATGTAGAAGATGGAGAAACAATGAAATGAGAACTAGCTCGAGCCGGAGAGTATGAAGTGACCGGATTGAAGCTGAGTCAGCTATAAACCTTCTTTATTTCGTTTCGTTTTATAAAATTTTTATTTTTATACCTGAATATTTTTTATCTTGGATATCTATTTCTTCTGATTATTCGATTTTATCATTCCTTCATGATGAAACCTTCAACCGTGCTCGGGCATTCGATTGTTGATTGGAGATATTTTTCTTCATAATGGATTACATTTCTGTACATCGAATTACTTCAGATGAATTTCGCACATGTCAAACAAGTATATCATTAATCACTGTATTAAGACAAAGTGTCACATTTAATTATTCGCCGCATGTTTGGTTGTGTTGTGCGTTCGCTCGCGCGCATGACTCTTTGCCTCGACATCATTTTCAGTTCATATTATAATCGCTGATCCATCAAGAATTATATCTATTTAGTTTGAATATTGAATTCTAGGACACGCGATAAAATGTTAAAAGTCATTGGACTATATCGAGAATTCACATTTGGTTTACATATGAGGATACAGCGACTGTCTTGTTGAAAATGTATATAAACATAGTGGATACGTTCGTCATTCATATTAATACACACACCTGCGAAGATTCGCGCTTGATGTAAAACATTTCCTCATAATTTTTTTTATTTTCACGCCAACGCCACACGCACATCACTACTAACGCGTCAGTTTTGCCAACAACGGCGTTCACGACAGATCGTTCCATCACTGGCAAATCCATTATCGTTCAACTAATTGATCACGTCCAGGATTTTGTAAAATTTATTTTTGTCAAAACAAAACGAAAAATTGAATTCTTTCATTCCACATGAAAGAACCACGGTCATACGATTTGCGACATAGCTGGGACGTCGTAGGCCCGTTGGATGTCTATTTCGGTAAAAATTAAAAAAAAAATGAAGTAACAATCCGAAAGAAAATGTACACAAGTAAAGTATAATACAAGTATTTCTGATATCGAACGAATACTTGAGGATTGTTTGATTAATTCATTTTCTCAACAGAAGTAATAAAATTGTTATTAACTGATAGTCACTTCAAAATGTCAACGATAATTCCGGATTACTATCACATGGCATTGACCGCGTTTAATTTTATGGTTAGAAAAATTATCAAAATAATTCTTTCGAATTTTATGTATCCGAAAATCATTCCAACTTTGTGTGTGGGTTGGAATATCACAGAGCACCGGTGCATCCCAGTTAAAAATATCTGATGACTAATATTTCAAGCCAGCCTTGAACTTGGTGTGTGTTGATGTATAGATGTTCATGTTTGTGTGCGTAAATCTGTTTCCAGCATCAACGCAGGTGGTTTTGACAGTGCAACAGAAGCCAGTGGGTGCAAATCTCACGGGTTTGCAAGTGGGTAATACCACACCAACAAATATTACTGCCGCACAGCAGCTTCCACGACCCGCGAGTTTGTCAGCTGGTACAACGATGGTGTCGCCTTCATCCCAACCTGCCACATCGTTACATCGTGCATCAACAGCGCCAGCCGGCAGTTCGCCGTGCACTGCACGAATAACTGGACCTCAGCCAGTTGACGTAAGTCCAATTATGGACTGTAAAAGTGAACAATTGCTTTGCAACCCTGTTAACTCCGCTGTTGCACGCATTCTCGATTATTCTTCTTCATTTGTGCCTAATCCTAAAACAAACGAACATGCTATCCCATTTCCAATGCAGAGTCCATCGGAAATTTGCAATTATCAATTGAGTTCATCGAAAGAAAACGTAAGAGTTGATCAATTTTTAATCATTTTATTTATTTTCCATTCAATTTCTCAACCAAACAAGCATTCATTCAATTCTTTTTTATGCGTTGTGTGTTTATATAATTTCATTCTTATTTCCTTTTTGCTTTTAACGAGATAATTTTTACATGTGCATGTTTGATTGGTTCTAATTAATTTAAACTCAAATTTCGTCTGAATAATTGTCTGCTTAGTTCACTGAGTTTTTTTTTCTCATGGTAAATTGTGTCATGTGAAAAAAAAAAATAAAAATCATCAACAGCACGAGAAGAAACGTCAATTGGAGACACAGCGTGTACACACGTTCCAGCTGATGTTGGAGAAGGAGCAAAGTTATGTGGATAAATTACGAAGTGAATTAGCCAAGGCGTCAGGCACTGGATCGGGAAATACTACAAATATCACATCATTACAGTCAGAATTAGCTGGCGCTGAACGACGTGTTCGTACACTGTTGGAACAACTCGCAGCAATCACAACAAACGATCAGGTAGACGAATTTTTCTACCATATAAACAGATAGGAAAATGAAACAACACTGAAACAATTTTTCAACTTCCCATCCGGAACCCAGACAAAAAATCAACTACAAAAATTATTTTGTTCCATAATTAGTTTTGTGTTTTTCTTTTCGTATCTCACCGTTTGGTTTTTACTTGAGTAGTTACAGCGAAACACATTAGTTTTCGAATGAATAAGTAACGACTTATCAGTGTTTCAGAAATAATGACAATAACAACGATAAGAAAACATTGACAACTTATATTGTAGTCGATAAAATACGGGTTCTCTTGGAACCTCACAATTCTGCGTAGCATATTCGGAAATGTTTATTCATTATCAGATCAAACTTACATACGTTCTGCATAGATGAAGATATTTTGTGATATGTAAAGTCGAACCTCTCCGTGCGTTCGTAATTTTCCAAATCAATTCTATCACGATATAAATGACGAATCCTATTTATCTTACTTTCAATATACATCGTGAGAATTTAACAGCGATTTCAAATCAGTTAATCCTCCATTGAACATTTTCATTTGTCATCAGTTACAATGGTCACGATGAATAAAATCAATTGAATCTAGGAACTATACGTAAGAAGATTAATTTTCTATTGTTTATGAAAATAAAGTTTATTGTAGTCCTCGCGTAAATGTGTTCAAGTGCTGTAATTACCTCGAGCTTTTTATGTTTTGTGTCACCAACCCCAAAGCAAAAGAGAAAATGAAAGATGGATAATGCGAAAATCAAAATATGAAGAAAAACAAAAAACTCAATGGCTTCCTCGGCTAACATCCGGAAGTTTTTTGTTAGCTAACCTGCTGTTATTATATTACAGCTTTGCTCGTTGGTAACAAACGCCTCGTCTCCCTCTGGTCATTATTCCAATTGTGGTAATAGTAGTGGTGGTGGCGGTGGTGGTAGTAGTAGTAACAACGATTTACCGCCACCCTTACCATCACGCAAATCCCTATCCATGCAAAGTTTATCACCACCTCCGTTACCTCCACGACCACCTCCACTTACCTTAAACACGCACAACGTAGTACAGTCGGAGCTGGAGAGACAACTGCTGACTCATTTAACGCCCCAAACCACCAGTCATGGCATACCTAACTCTGTAAGTAGTGTCATCGACTCGTCACACTCATTCTGGTTGCCAAAAAATTTCTCTCTCACTCTCTGTCTCATTGTGTCTGTATGTGTCTATATGTGCCTGTGTGTCTTCGTCTATCACTTGACCCATTTGTTTTTTCAATTTCTCCCATTGTTATTTTTTCATTTTGATTTTGATTGGTTAACACTAATACACATATCAATCTTACACACCGCAATTCAATCAAAATCTTTCCGTTCTGAATGAATGGGGAACGTCACTGACTCAGGTCCCTATCAAAATGAATTTCATTCGAATTATGTATCGAAGTACTTGATAGAATGTTTTATGAGGGGAAAAACTATAAATTGCGAAACGCACTTTCATAATGAAAATGATCAATTTCGAATGAGCGATATCGAAGACAATAGAAATGATGTGATATTGAATGAAGGTCAAGGAATTCTTCACAGTCGTCGAAAGAATTGTTGGGTTTGTTGATATCAAGAACAAGAAATATATGTGAACTAATCATGGAATAATCAATTTGAGATTAAATTATTGTAGCGAAAAATATGTAGAAGTTCATGAATATTGGAATCTACCATGTGTGACATGGCACGATCTGACAGAGATTCATTCTAATTGAGATAATTGATTCTACCATCTCGAATGTTTGCTCTACCATTTCGGGAAAATACCATAAAAATCCTAACGTATTATTCAGAAATACTTGACCTGCTGTGCCAAAACTGCCAGAACATCTACAATTCTTCGAATCTTAAGGTTGAAAGTGTGGCACATATGCTATCAGGACTACATACTTCAAGATCTACAAAAACCAAGTACATAAATTGTATTCCACAGTGACGTTCCCTATGGAAGTAGGGAAAAGAAAAATAAATGAACCAGGCATAAAGTAAAGTGAATTGTAAAAATGCATCACTACTACTAACTGGAACTGTTATTCCTAGCTGGTGAAGAAACTGAAAAAAATGAAAAAATAACGCGCTCAACTTCGTACAATAATTGTAGATTGTTTCATTCATCTTCACAATGTGGATTATATCTTATGCAGAGATAAATGACAATATGATTCATGAGAACTCGTCTTTGTTGGTGAATTGTGTTGCAGTATTCGCATGGGTCTAATTTGGGTTCACCAAATTCACTCAATAAACATCAACGCACAAAATCATCACCCGAACAATTGGGAACAACTATTATATCACCGTCCGAGGCAAGTAGACTGTTGATAGCGTCTGAATCCATGAATGATCTGTCACCACCGCGACACGGTCGACACAGTGGTACCGATTTAGATGATCCTACAGTGCATATCACACCACCAGGCACACCGCCACCGCCTTATCCACAACCAAGTCCCGGAACTGACATTTCCTCATCCACATTAAATGAAGTAAGTATATTTCAACTCGTTCATATGGAATACAATAAACTTATACTCAGCCGATTTCTGTTTGAAGAATTGTATGAGACATTTCCTTTATAAATTCTTGCAAATATATATTTAAACATGAATTTTTTTTTTCATTCTAGAGTCTGATAGATAGTCTTATGACATTATCGCCTTCGAGACAAACGTTGAATGACAGTAATTCTGGATTACCAACAATTCAACAGCCAATAATGTCGATGGAGGACGATGATATGAGCGACCAAGAAGTGGTATGCATAAGAATAATTCACTACGTATAAAATAGCTTTCAATTGAAATGGAGGATTGTTCTAATTTTGTGGATATATATATAATTTTTATTATCTTCCTATTGTACTTTACACTTGATAAAATTGATGGATTCATCTGATGATCACTCTATGTTTACCAGGGTCAACTAGAAGATCATGGACCTTTTAAATCACTGTCGAAGCTGTGGGAACATCATGCGCATCTCTCAGTTTTCATTAATTATGTTTTATCAAACAGTGATCCTTCCAGTCTGGTATGACAAATTATTGCGATGATTTATCATGAAACTGTTCGTGAAAATCTATAGTGAAATCTCATTTTTCATTCTTACTTTTAGTTATTCTATTTGGTAACGGATCTTTATAAGGAGGGCAACGCAAAGGAGATGAGAAAATGGGCATATGAAATACATTCTAGCTTTTTAGTACCTGGTGCTGTGAGTGTTACAAAAAATTCCATTGACATAAAAAAAAACAAAAATGAGGTAATTGAATTCAAGTTAATTGGATTATTCTATTTTCTATTCCATTAGCCCCTACGTCTAAATAATGTAGACGAGAATGTTGCGAGAGAGATCGATGAAGTGCTACAACGGGAGTTTGACAAAGAGGAAATATTGCGAAAAATATTTTGGAAAGCACGGACAAGAGCCAAGGAAGAATTGAACGAACAGCTCGCGGACTTTCAACAAAAACGTACCGCCGGTTTGGGCATGTTATTTGGCCCGAGTGATGCGCAATTGGATGAAAGTGAATCGGATAAATCAAAAGAATCGAAAGTTATTGAGACTTATCTTTTGCCCAAAATGGATCCCATTCTGTAAGTGTGGAATTGCACTATTGACCAAGGAATTTTGCATACCTTCCTTTGTTGCATGGTCCATCGACAAATTTGATACAATTGAAACATTTTACTTACTTCTGTTGAATAGCGAGGATATGGAGAAAGATCAACTGGACCTGCGACAATTTACGACTGCAGCTGGTCTCGCAACAATATTAACAAAAATATTCCAAATACGCACTCCGCCACTTGATCGTTGTCCCACATTCGTCGCTAAAGACAAATCGAATATTAAGTCACGATTGCTCACAGGCAAACCAAGAAAAATGACAGTTAGAGGTCATCATTTTGGAGCCAATCAATATTTTACAGTAACATATTGCAATCACTGTCAACTCATTATTGGTGGAATTGGACCCCAAGGTTATCAATGCAGTGGTATGGTTCCATTTTTCCAACTCATAGCTATTGTTCACGTAAAAATATTGCGAGCGTCTCAACTTCCCTGGTCAGACGAATTAAGAGATTAATTTAATTAATAATCAAATTTCTAGATTGCTTCCTCAGTGTTCATCGCCAATGTGTTCGTGTTGTTGATGAGAGTTGTACCGGCCCTTTGAATCGTAAAGAACGTGGAAACGATCGAATCAGCAGAATAATGGAACGAATCAGACCAGAAAGGAAACCACCATCATCACATCATCATCATTTGCAAAACCAACTCCATCTCAGTAAATACCCCATCTGTATACATTTTATAAAAGAGGGAATCACATTATATTAAAATTTATTTTCTCTTATTTAGTCGAGCGTACGAAACGTGCTGAAGAGGAGGCTACACTGACAGACTGTGAAAATGGTGAGTCATCAAAATATTTTTTCCTTTTTCCAATGCACGTTCACATCCAATTTTTTTAACTACTCCTTAACGTGCGTATTCCACGAAAAAAAAAATCCCTTCCATCTGCAATTAAAAATGGAATTTTCACCTCAAACACGCGGTAAAATACTGTCGTTTGTATTAGTGCCAAATATTCATTGGGTTAATGCCAAATGTCACTCACTACCCAAGCATAAAATGCGTCCAGCGACATGTAACAGTCACCATATATTTCGCGATAAAAAAAATTTCAGATTCATACTGAAAAAATGAAAAAGAAGAAAAAAGAAAATCACGAAGACATCAAGAAATTGACATTCTCGACGAAAATATCGAATAAAAATTGATATTGGAATGTACAAGTGCCGGTAAATGAAGCCTTATCTCATAATCTTGAAAATATATAACTATTATGGCACTACGCTATATTTATAGATGCGTAATGCGATTATATATGTATAACGACAAATTGACCGCTGCGTCCCTGAATCATATACACACAACACTCTCGACTAGTACAAACACTTTGTCAGAGTGGTAAGAGAGAGGAGAAGAGTGTAAGCAAGATAGTATCCGTCGCAGTAACGCCACCAAATGATTTGATATATATACAAGAAGAATTTTTTATTATTGTGTCGATGGACTTCAAAATACTTGGAAAATCGCCTGGAGCCATTTCCACAGAAGATAACGAGAGTGTTTTTCGGTTTAGAAGTCAACAGATATCACCAGCACCACATTTCAATAATAGACCGAACTGGAAATGAAATTCTAATATTCAGTGAAATGCAAGAATAAACAGCAATGTCAACAGTGTGGAATTGCGTTGATAAAAAAACACGAGCTCCATTCATTTGAATGATTAACATTTTCCCCTGTTCAACGTTGGTTATAATAATCGTGAGACTATATGTAGGCGTTTTAATCGTTACACGTCCAGTATTGTTGGGACAACTGTTGGTGTATCATCACGTCAACCATTCACATTCGATGGAAGGATAAAACGAATTAACTAGTTCAAATATTTGTTCTATGATGATAAAGAGAATGAAGTAATGAAGTGAATGATTTGAAAATCAATTCGAATATTTTGTGCTATTGGAAATTCCGAATTATTTTTCTTGATAAAATTCGTTTTATCGTCGAATAAGAACGATAAATATTTTCATTAAAGTAATACATTGTGAGGGACCTTGAGTGTCGGCAGATAAATTACTGATTGCGCATGTGACTATGGATGTACCCATTGGGGGACATATGTGTGTCAGACACAAGCATCATTCTCGCTATTCCTCGAACATTGCTGTGTGTGGACCGTAAAAGTGAGAGAGCCCAAAGAAAAATAGTGAAGGCTGAGAAAGAGGAAGGAAAAGAGGAAACGAAACTCTGTGGGATATTTGGTGGGGACCGGAAACAAAGTGCCAGTAGGAAAGGAAGTGGCAAGAATTGCGTTTGGCTGTTGAGAAATTCATCTGCCACAGTACATGAATAGTAGTGTAGAGTGAGCACAATAAACGAGCGCGAGAGAATAACAGAAGTTTCGTACCCGTAAAATCTTATACAAGACCCCGCACACATGTTGGAAGTACGAGTGCAGGATCAATTGGAAGGGGACACCCGACCCCACCACAATCATTCTGCCACGAATTTTCCACCCCTCATCAGTGGCTTTGGCAACCTAAAACTGTCTACTGAACGTTACAAGAACAGATTTCATCGAAAATTTAAGAGCGACGGTAAAACTCGTGTGGAATAGCATGTTAACAAGAACGTACCGCATTGTTGTTCATTTATTTATTTATTCATGTTTCTTCATTGACGTAATTTGGTATGCAAATATAAATTTTAATTCAATCTCCATATACAATGTTTAATTCAAATTAATTCTATCATTGGGCAATGAAAATTGATTGAAATAGCGGTGAAACTGTGTGACAGAGAGGTGGGAGTTTTGCCATTTATACATCATAAATATAGAATCTATTCGCATCTTGATTGTACATGTTTGTTTCCATTGCATTCTAAATTGCTTCTCATTGAAATTTTGTCCGAAAATAATGTTACATTTCTACCATATACCAAATTCGTCAATGAAAATTATTTGTGATCACATGAATAAATGAAAAAGGTGAAAGGTTCAATATTTCCATATATATAAATGTTCATGAGGAACAACTAGTGATTCGGAATTGTACACAGGAGTGACGAAGAAGACGGCTAAGCTGAAAAATATAAGAACTCATGGTGCTTCAAAGGGTTCGATTGCCGGCAAAGTTTGGGAAACTTTGTCAGCTGTAAGACGAACTCGTGGAAATTATACTGATGAATTGAGTTCAACGACTGCTGAATTACTAGTCCATTTGGATAATTTGAAAAAAAATTCATCCAATATCAATGATGATGATGATGACAATAATTCCCAAAATAATATTGATTTTATTGACAAAAACAATGAACTGTTTGCTGATCAACTGGATAACTGTAGCAACGTAGAAAATAATTTTACAGGTTTGTCTAACGTATGAATAATGAATAGAAAATACTTCAACTGATATGGACGAAAGTAAACTTCACGGCCTCGGAATAAAATCAAAATATTGAAAATGTCGATAACTTCTAATTGAATGTTATTTCTTGACTCTTTCAAGTCGTAGAAATGTATATACAAATGTGAAGGATACATGTTTAAATGGTACTACACTGTAAATATCCACATTGCACGTGGAATAAATACAACGCAACTCAGAAGATTCAATATGAACGTATATAACACTCGAAAGTGAGTTAATATCTTTCCTGTGATTTAACAGATCATCGTAAATCCAAGTGGCTCTTCAAAAAACCTCGAAGAAAAATGATCTACAATAAATACGAAAATACCTGAGGAATGAAGTTCCATGATGAGTTGATTTAATTATCACAAGAATTTTAATATCAATTTAAGGGTATATTTAATAGTGGGAAAGCGACAAGACGCATTCCATATGTCGTCGCATGTTGAACATGAAAAAAAAAACCAAAGCACGCGCAGATTATTTTTAGATGATCGTGGCCTAAACTAAAAGCGTATTTACAAGTCAAGGGAAGAAGCTACGGCTGTGTCTTTGCCGGAAGTTTTCTCTGCACCGTCATATATATATAAATTCCGTTTCAATGTTTTTTTCACTTCACCATATTAACGAATATTGATAGAACTGAAGTGACAGAACTATTTCAGGATATGAAAGAATTCGATTTACTTCGATTTGGCCTTCAACGAATTTTTTTTATCCGAGAAATTTTGGCGATAAATTCTATATTTATAAAACACCGTATACTGAATTGCCGAATCGCTTTTGACGATTATGATTCTATGTTTTTGGAATGTTGCCAAAACTATCCACGATTGAATAAATAACTTCATAAATGTGTAGAGTGGGTGATGAACTTTATATGTGCTTGTTGCGTTCATACGTTTCATGTATATGTATAAATTGCTGATTATTGAAATTGTTTTCGTTGTATGATTTTCGCAGGCGAATATCGTGGAGGCGGTACAAGCGGAAACACACGCAGCAATATCGAGAGGGGACGTATTTCCGCTTATGGTGATCATCCTGATAGTATGGACGATCCGTCATCAAGAGAGGATATATCCGAAATGTGCGTATAAGAAACAAAGTGTAACCGTAATCCATTTGTATATTCTATGTCAATATCAGATGGATCAAAAAAGATTTCGTCCATCTTCATCTCCATTATTTTTCCTAATCAAATTCAATTATCTACAGGGTGCAGCAAAATATTTCCAGTAAGCCAAAGACGTCGAATATAAACAGATCTGAAAGTTACAAGGAACGGATACATCATAAGGTAATAATTGGAAGCAAAAATTGTAACTGCAATAATCTTTTAACGATATTGATTCAGATCTGATAAACTTTTCTATTATTTATTGCAGCGACAATTGCGCGAGAAACGAAAGACTAGTGACCCCAATCTCTCAAAAACAAAGTGAGTATATGAATCATTGGATCAGAAAATTCCTCGCAACTATTCTAAGAATTATTTATTTTTGTTTCTCCCACATCGATTGATTCTGATTTACTCGAGTTTGGATAGTTGAACTTGATCGAACTGAAATATCTGGGGATTCTGAAACATATAATATTTGTAGCCTTGGAATTCATGGTTATATGGATTTTTGTGTGAGAGTTTTCCTTCATGCTCTCTTTTTTCTTTTTTCTTTTTTCTCTAGCGGTCGACGCATAACACATAATTTTACTCGCACCCACAACTTTTGCGGGCACGTGCGCAGACTCATGACTGTCTCACGGTCTTACCCTGTACATCTTTTTCATTCTCCTGCTTCACCCGTTTGTCTAAATGCTACGTTGCGACTTCAGTGTGACGTTAAACGTTGGTTTATACAGTTGTTATAACTTTTAAGTGTCAAAAAAAAATTCCTCATCACATTCATTAATTATCGCGGGACATTTTCCGGTGAGAAGAGAAAACAGTGACAGCACCGCAATCAGTTTCATTGAATGCGATTTGTTAATTAAGATATTTATATTCCGTATTTACGTTTATGATATAGTGAATTAGGAGAAACAATTGGGGAAATCAACGACATTGCATATTGGTTATTAGTCTGAAAATATGCGTAGAAGTAATTCGTGTTCTCTTTGGTAGTGGTCGACCTCGACGAGACTAAAATAAATATTCGCGAAGGGAAAATAAGATATCGGATGGGCACAGTTTGACTATTAGACAAACACTCAATATTTTCATTTTATCATTCTCAACTCTTATTCAACTTCATTTTTTACTTCTTACTCAAAAACAAAAATACAATTCAATATAACTTGTCAATACGCAAACACCAGCAGTTGGTTCTGCAAATGAATAAATTTATGTCAGTAATTTCAAGACGCGATTCATAAATAACCCATATCCATTGATCCTGTTCAAGATAAATTTTTTCCTCTCTATCTGTCTGTTAAATTAATCTACTACGTCCCAGTGGACAAACATAAGACACGAGCTGCATACTACTACACACTGAGGGCTGTAAATATCTATCTTTGACTCCGCCGCTCCCGTCATTATACTGTATGACAGTGGAAAAATATACTCGAACGCGCATGGGCATTAATAGACATAATTTAATATGTTATACGTAATCATACATGATAATATAAACGCTTCAACAATTTTTCCGATAATTAAATCAGTAAGAAATTATATCCGAACATTGACAGTCCTTCAATCATCTCAAACTCTCCATGCTTTTTCTTTTTTGAAACGCGAGTAATTTATTTGTGAAAAATATTTCAATCAAGGAAGATTTCTCATAGATTGAATTTAAACATGGAATAAAATAAAGGCAAGCATCGTCTTTGCCACAAGCATACTTGTAAACGCAATCAATAATTTCGAATCAATACTATCCCCATAGACTCAGCCTCCAACTTCTACTCGAGCAACGCAAACGCAATTTATGTGAATACATAGGCTTTAATGTAGCATACAATAGATAGCATAGTGAGCGGTGACAACACAGTCAGCGAGATTTTCGCACTGTCTGTACAATACAGGCGTCAATATATAGAATACACACGTGGATAGGGGGGAAATGATATATACATGAGAGAACACATACATGTGCATTTGTATGCACATAGAATTAACTGCGCGTGAACTATTGGAAACAGGGTGAATAAGGGTAGGTGGCATAGGCTTGATTAAAGTAATGTAGGAGCGGCATCGATAAGTCTAGGAAATAAAGCGTCCGTTTTACCTTTTTTCCCCTATTAAATAAACCGTCTAACGTGACAGTGTGGAAACAAATGTCATAATGAGTTTGTTCGTAGAAATGAACTCGTAAAATAAAGAAAAAGAGGGAAAATTACCTGCGTGGTAATCGTGCAAATAGAGTAATAATTAAAATTGGCTGAACGGAAAAATTAGATGGTAGTCGAATTGTTCTTGTGTGAATTGGTTTTCGTAGATCCACCTTCCAACCATTCTCAGTTCATGATCGTTAACGTCTAATCAAATCGTACATTGGGAAGTATTTACTGATGATTATCACAGATAGATGGAGCGATATCGGATCGGAATGGAAATACAGCCATCATAATAAAGAACCATCACTCGTTAGGGTAGATTTGAATGAGATCAATATCGCCAGGATCAATTTATTCTTGGTCAATTATCTGAGACTCGATGAACAAACTATATGACACTGGAAATATATATGAAAAAAAATTGTTCTGGATGGTTTCTTGGGATGACCTTGATCTCATTCGTTCGGATGAATTTTGTCTACGAGAAAGAAAATAAATGAATGGGTTCAGAATTGAATGACACGTATGTATGAACTCGCACATGGGTGAGTGAGAATATAAAATGTCAGCCGTGTATGATATCAACCTTTATATTTTGATTTGAAAGTTCAAAGCAGCAATAAAAGACGGTGGGATATTTCAATCTTTGTTTATATGGTGATGGATTCTCAATTCCTTAATCGATTAGTATATAATTGAGTGAAGGAATTTTATTGGATTGTAGAGAAGTGGAACCGTAGTGACTTGAGGTAAAAACGATTAAAAACTGTTGATGCAGAGTGAAAATTGAACTATAATAATAATGAGACAACGTAGCTCACGTCGTGCGGGACGTCCTCGACCTAAATCACGGGTGGACGAAAATATTCCCGATATCATTACACGTAAAGACAATATTACATTGCCGCGAAGTAAAACACCGAATGATATTATGGATAAGTGTTTAATTGACAATCGAAATGGTGTTGATGAAAATGTCAATAGTGATACCACAACGCTTACTTTGGCAGAACGTCGAACACGATCAGAAAGGTATTCAACGGAACGAATAAATATCGAGAAGAACCTATAACAACACGATTAGATGGAATAGAGTCAATCAAACAATAACTAATGAACAGAATTCATCGTTTGAACAAATTTTCAGTGATTGCGAGGCAGCAGGTGCATTTCCGGGCAATTCCGCGGGTAGCTCGTCCAACAGTAGCTTATCAACTAGAAGCTTGGATAGTCCCAGTACCAGTTTGGAGCAAGTTCATCCAACAAATGCAGGTCACAATACATCAACGTCGTGGGACAGTGACGTCGATGTAGAACTTGATCCACCTGATTGGACTCAGAGTGTCCCTGAGGATGTACTTTCACGTCTCAGTAATTCGGAGAAGAAGCGACAAGATGTTATCAATGGTAAGTTGCAAAATAACTACACTGAAAAAGCGAAAGTAATAGTTCGAAACGCCACTTTTGATTCATTCTGATTCCAGAATTCTTTCACACGGAGAGGTCGCATGTACGCGCGTTGAAAGTACTATCTTACGTCTTCCACAAGCCATTAATCGAGTCTCAAGTGCTTCCACTAGATCAAGTACAACTTTTATTCTCAAATTTGGATGAAATGGTGACGATTCACTCGAGCTTCAATCAAATGATGAAACGTAAACTAAATGAAAACCCGTTGGTGGGAGACATTGGTGAATTGTTATTGGATATGTTTGATGGCGATACTGGTGAAACATTTGAACGTGCAGCATCAACATATTGTGCCAAGCAACAAGTAGCACTTGATGCGTTGCGCGATCGACGTCGTAAAGACCCAAAATTGAATGCATTTCTAAATGAAGTCGAAGCAAATCCATTGTGTAGACGCTTACAATTAAAGGATCATATATTAACGGGCATGTTGAGATTAACGAAGTATCCATTATTATTAGAAAATTTAGTGAAATATACACCAGATGCAGATGAGAAGGAAAAAGCAGCCGTAATACGTGCATTGGAACGTAGCAAAGAAATTTTAAGTGTGGTTAATCAGGCAGTGCGCGAGGCAGAAGATTGTCAACGTTTAACAGAAATTTTACGATTAATTGATCGTTCAGCATTTGATAAGTTCGACCATTTACTTACTGTGCAAGATTTCAAAAAACTTGATATAACAAAACGTACATTAATTTTCGAGGGACCATTACAATGGCGCATTGTTAATCGACCAAAACTCCTGGATTTACACGTTGTATTACTCGATAATGTAATATTATTATTACATCGACAGGATGATAAATATTTATTGAAATTTATGAATACAAATCATGTGAATTCATTGAATGAACTGTTAAGTCCAATCGTAAAAGTGTCTAAAGTTCTCGTCAGAAACAATGCTGTTGACAAAAATTCATTATTCTTAGTTAATACTTCACAAAAAGGCGCACAAATTTATGATTTAGTAGCATCATCGTCCGCCGAATGTTTATTGTGGTGTAAACATATTGCGGAGGCCGCTGAAGCTTATAAATTACGCAATCGTGAAGGTAGACGTCCCTCACCACCAACAGTTATGAATGAAGAACCAACACCACCACCGGAAGCTCCACCAATCCCAGTTGACAACACAAACAATACTCCTGAGAAAGAAAAGATTGATAAAGAGCCAGAAGCAAAAGAATTAAATGAAAATCAAGTATCATCATCATCATCACCATCTAATAACACACCAGACACACAACCACCTGAAGATAATTCAGTTGATAATCCGATTGATAATCCAACACCCGAAGAAGAAAGTTCGACAACGCATGTTCATAAGAATGATAGTGAAACACAGATGAATAAGGATCAAAATCAAATCACATCAACAAGTAGTGGCATTGTTGAATCAATGCGTTTAGTAAGATGCACACAGTGCTCATTAATTGAGCCAGATGAAGTTCATGCTGAAGTTAGACCTATTCATGTCGCTGAACCAGTACTCACACCAATAGAATGTTTACGACGTAAAGACGAAGCAATTAAACAAGCATTAGTTGAAAAGCAATTATTAGTCGCTGATATTCTAAATATTCCAAAAGAAGACTTTGAGCATGTCGCTGAAATAGCAGCAGAGCCATCAGTCATGGAGAAAGAACCAGCTGAATTAATCCTTGCTGCTATTAATCAAACTAACCAATTAGTAGGTATGTTAAATTCAGCATTGACTGTTACGGAGACTGAGGCAGTGCTCGCAACTAGAGGTGCAGTAGCAGCTGCATCGATGGGATGCGAATCCGTGGGATGTCCAGTGCCACGTTCTCATCCCCATCCACATCAACCAGTGATACCAGTAGTCAATCTGCAACCGATCTGTCACTCGCTAACAACTCAACTCTCACAACTTTTGGTAATATCAATAGAAAATTTTTCTACTATATTTTTAATAAGACTATAAGCACCATCTTCTCTTATTCACACTTAATGCATCATTATTTACATCAATACAGAAAATCGTCAAAGAAAGGGAAGAGCAGCGAGAACGGTTACGCACAGAGTTATTTAGAACTAAGGAACAGCTTTATGTTGTTAATAGGGATCCCCAACGTCGAGAGCCATGGCAATATTGTGCATTCACAACACAGACGCCAACAGAGTCAGACGATCATATCACCGCAGAAAGCACCGAAGATACCAATGAAGACATGAGTTAAATAGAATGAAAACAAAAAAAAATCATTTGCAAGAGCGAAATTGTTTGTTTCGATAACATACAGTTACGCTCATACTGAAGAGAATCAAAAGCAGAAATAAAAATATATACAGTAAATATCGGAATATAAATAGCTGAGGATACTGTTGGCTATTTATGTTGTGTTAATAATGAATAAGGATTTTATGTAAATAGAATGATTTTGCGCTATTTTTTTTATTTTTTATTCTATCACATTGAATCGAATCTCTTTAATCAACTTTTCTATTCAATATTTGAAATTAGGAGGATATTCGTGTTCTCATTTCCTTTTTTTTAGTATAATATTCTATGGTATACTAAAACTTATAAACTAAATAGTGATGAGATACCATTCTTATAAATATATTACAGTGTACATGTATAAAATATTTAATAACATTATCATTTACAATTGTATTAAGGATTCATTTTTCCCTGCTATTTCCCTTTTGGTTGTTATCATCGATATCTTAGATACATGCAACGGAAATAATACCAAAAATAGGGAATGTTTCGAACAGGAAATCACTATCGCGCCTGCCCAGTTTTCACTAATAAAACCGAAAGATGCCTCTCCAATATTTCCGCTTAGTACAGATGATTGATAGAGTTGCCCCAACTAGTTCTCGATTTAAAATTATTGCATATTTTTATTGTCATCTCATTCTGTATAAGAATATTAAGAATTCCTAATCATGAGGGATGTAGTGATAAAAGCATCTATTGAGAATGCGGAAACGATCAAATCAAAGGCTAAAGAGTTATCCGGTTCAGAACCAACAATAATCCAACAGGTTGATACGTTTTACGCAGTATCAAAAGGCCGGCTGAAATTACGAGAATTCTCGGTGAGTAATGTATACTCCTCATATGCACGCTGTGAATGATCATAATTTCATTGTTTACTTTACGTAATGAGAGTCAATAATTTTATGTTTCGTTCCTAATTTCAAAGGATGGCTCTGGAGAATTACTCTATTACGAACGCCCAAACACGGAGGGGCCAAAAGTATGCGATTACTTAAAGACAAAATTTAATAATAAAAAAGAATGTGAGGGTATCGACAAAATTTTGGGTAAGATCCATGGATATGTCGGTGTTCTGAAAAAAACTAGACTGCTGTACTTTGTTGGAACTACAAGAATTCATATTGATGATGTTGCTGATCTTGGGAGTTTCATGGAAATTGAAGTATGTACTTTATTTGGAATGAAAATTATAATATTCAGATGGTTATGAGCGTGAAATATTGTACCTAATTATTATTTGTCAGGTGGTTTTGGAAGATGATCAGGATATGGAAGTTGGAGAGCAGACATGTAACGATCTGATGGCGAAACTCGGTATCTCTGCCAATAATCTTATTGCAACGGCATACATTGATTTATTATTGCAGAAGAAAAAAGACAAACGTGAATAATCCTTTGCTGTTATCCTCACATCATTCCTCGTCGCAGGATTAAAATTTGTGTCTAACTTATTAGAAAAATTCGTTATTCAAACCTTCAACCACAATTGAGAAAAAATCATCCATATCACTCGTTGAAGAAACTTAATATGAAGACTTTCCAACATAATCTTTAGCAACATCAAAATATGGGACATGATTCAAATGCGAAAATTCCGACGCGCCTTCTCAGTTCCCAATAATAAGGTCGAAAGATGTCTCTTCGATATTTCCGCTTCCTCCAGATGATGATTGGGAATTTACCCGCTTATTTTTCATGGCATAAACAACTTGCGTTTGTGATTCTTGGTAACGACAAAAGTGAATATGAGGAATGTAGAGATAAAAGCGTCTATTGATGATCCAGATACACTGAAATCGAAGGCTAAAGAACTATCTGGGACAGACCCAACGATAATTCATCAGACTGATACGTTTTATGCAGTACCGAAAGGTCGGCTCAAATTACGAGAATTCTCTGTAAGTTTCGACCCACTCAAAGTTACTTTGTGACATTTGATAGCTTTTTTATTTACATTTCCCGATGGAATTGCATAACATATCGTCGTAATCATTTTTGAAGAATGGCACTGGAGAACTTCTTTATTACGAACGGCCGGATATACAGGGGCCAAAACTAAGTGATTATATGAAAACCGAATTCAGTAATAAGAAAGAATGTGAAGGCATTGATAAGATTCTGTGTAAAATACATGGGTATGTTGGTGTGATTAGAAAAACTCGACTTTTATACCTCATTGGACAATCGAGAATTCATGTCGATGAAGTCATGGATCTTGGGAGTTTCATGGAAATTGAAGTGATTATTTCAGTTGGAATAAGATTGAATTGTGATTTATTGATGATGGAAAAGAATACTATAGTTGATCATTTACTTAGGTGGTCTTAGAAGATGATCAGGAAGTCGAAGATGGCGAACGGATAAGTAATGACCTGATGACCAAACTCGGTATATCGACCGATAATCTGATTTCCACAGCGTACATCGATCTCTTGTTGCGAAAAAAGAAGGATAAACGAGATTAAATTCGATTGAGACTTCATAAAACTTACTGAGACGTACGGAACGGAATATTGATTTATACCATCTGTATTCATAATGGCGAAATATATTTTCCCCAAACGGCATCACATATACTTCAAGAGGAAATATCCTATTGATCATAACTGAAGTAATCCTCCATTGCCAAATCATCAAGGGCCATTGTTTTCTTGGAGAATCGCATGTTCCCGATCATTCATGCCCTATTCCATCGCTCCCTCTTCATTAGAAACTTAGTCACCTTCGGTAAGAGTTCTAGCATTCAGATATTCCACACATCATTCTATGCAGTGTGATGGAAATGAAAGTAAGAACACTCCCAAACGAAAGGAATACAGTTGGAAGAATGACAATCGGCTCTAGTGAAGAGTTTAATTCCAGTAGTCATTGATTACAATTATTATGAAAAAATGATATGGTTTTTATCTCAATCATTAGAACTCGTTGATTCGGATACTTTTTATTGGTGCGGTTTTTTATAAG